>BPTQ01000008.1:140436512-140526432 GCA_019973895.1 Chrysanthemum seticuspe
TTTTAAAAGTAAACGTATTAGACAGAAACATCACCATTGATCAAAATTAGAGGAATTTATCAACTTAAATCTCATAAATGTGAATAAACCTAATCATAGTACCCTATCAAATCTCAAATCTAGACAAAACACACGATTCGTCAATCTATTCCCCACAAACCAAATATTGAATTTGGACGAGATCTCCACACAAACTCTCAATGTAAGACCAACAAGTACGAACAATCTGGTTTAACTCATGTATAGACAGAATGAAGACACAAATCATGGACGTTTTCAGTTATAGGTTGAGTTTGTTAGAGTTGTCATTGACAACTCTAAAAACCTGTATTTTTTAGAATAAAATACAAGGTTTCAATATTTATTTCGAACATCTCCAAACTAAAGAAGTATATTGTAGTCAAAATCGTGAATTTTAGTCACCGTTGATTTTGACTTAAAAATGAATCCAAGAAAAATCTTCTTAGTCGGGCTCAAATTAGATATTTCACTTTTTGACTTTTGAACTAAAAATGAGAAGTTGACTTTCTTGAATTTTGCCACTGATTTTAAGTGCTAAAACTGATGTTATATGAAGAAATCAAACCTCTACAAGCTTTATTTATAACTTTGGAACATAAAATAAGATTTTTTATGTCCAAAAATCTCAACAGTTACTGTTGAGATTGTTTGAGTTGGATATTGACTTTTGCAGGTACTAAACACAGAAGTAAGACAGATATGTACTCAATTTGGTCTAACAAGCATGAACAACCAGAATGTAACTCTCAAACACACCTCTAGAGCAGGTTTAAGTTATAAACCAAACACCCCTTATCTAACTGCTTAGCACACAAAACAGATCTAAACTCTAAACTATCCCATGATACTAATCCAAATAAGTGTAAATACTCTAAATTCAACTATTTAAGGAGATTAAAACTAGTTACCACTACAAAGACAGATTATGCAAATGAAAATTTTAAAAATGACTTACAAGTGGTCCTAAGAAACAATTGCTTGAAACAACTCCCAAGGAACACTAACCTATTTGAACCAACCCAATGATTCCAATTCAACCCATAACTATCTGCATCAACCCATTTTCAACTCTATTTCCAATTTTAGCCCTCCAGTTGACTTTTGTTGACCAGAGTACAAAATGCTTGGAACTTAACTTTTAAGCTTATGAAAAGCTATAAAAAGCTTATCTAAGCTTATATAAACTGATACACAAGCTTATTGAAGCTTGGGTTTATGAAATGGAAATTAAAATTTTCAACAGTTGACAAATAAAGATGAAATGAAAGGAAACTTGGAATTAATGTTTAAAACTTGCTCAAACTGACAATATAACTTGAGTTTGATACTTGAGAACAAAAGATTACAGCTTTTGAAGAAAACTAAGACATTATTATTAAAAACGACATAAAAGTAAATTACAACTAAAAATTCTACTACTTGGCTAGCTTCTCTTGCTTCTCTCTTATACCCCATCTCTTTCTCTCTCTCTTCTGACTTAATCCCACTTCTTTCTTAACCATTGGATTGTAGAATTTGATCCTGACCTTTGAATGAAGTTTTGGCGCCAAAAAGGAGCATTTGACAATTTGGGTTGAGTGAGGGGGAGGGAGGTGTAATTAATGAAGTTTGGCTGTTAGTTGGAGGTGGGGGAACATGGTGGAGTGATTGGTGAGGAGGGGGGATGGGGGGAAAGCTTGTTGCAGGCAGGCAGTTGAGATGGGAAGACTTTGGCGCCAAGTTGGCTTGTTTGACCAATATTGACCAGGTGTTAATAATTGGAAGGGGGTTCACAATTCAAAATGACAGGGGGTCAAAGGTTATGAAAGGGTCCAAAATTAGGTGAAAGGGTTTAAATATTACAAGGACTAATGTGTAAATCCTGAAACTTGAGGGGCCTATGCTGCCAATTCACCAAACTTGTTTCAAGGGACCAAAAGTGACACTCTCAAAAAGTATAAGGGCCAAACTTGCCATTATGCAATTTTCCAGGGGCCATTTCTGCCAATTTTGAAACTTGAAGGACCATTTTTGTAATTTTCTCAAACTTTTGACATTTTTCACCAAAGGACTAAATTTGACAAGTTATGATTTAAAAAGGACCTTTGGTGACTTTTCTTTTGAAATTATGTGCTCAGGGACTGTTTTTGACAATTTTTTGAAACTTGGGGGACTGAAACTGCAATTTTTGCAAATTTGATATGTTTTTCATCTGATTTTGATATTTTTGCATTTAAAAGTCATAAAACACTGATTTGTGATATTTTGATCATTTTGATGTGTTTCCGAGTGTTTTCAGATGATTTTGCAGTTTATTTTGTACAAAACTGATGAGTATTTAGACACTCATCATTCCTTTGACCCCGAATGCGCTGCGTAAGCGTATCAAGTTTTTGGCGCCGTTGCCGGGGAATAGAATAGCTAGTTAGTAGTCCACCTCGTTTAGGTTCTTTGCTTGATTCCTATCAAGTAAATTTTGTTCTCATTTTTAGCTTTCTCTTAGTCTATCCCCCTTCTTCGTGACCTTCGTTCGTAAAAACCATCACTCACCATGATCCTTATCTTCCACCGAAGATTCTTCACTCTACCCGTTCCCAATCTCGAGATTGAGAACGCAATCCCACAAAACCTTTCACCCACTCACCATTTTGGTAATCACCTAGGGCATAATGAGATAAATTGGCAACAACAAAGTCCTTTCTATTACTCAGATTCTGATGAGGAATTTGATTATGGTGAGGCACTTGATAGCGGGGAGGTCATTAATGAAGTTAGTTTTAAAATTGAGGAAGACCCCTCCCAATGTTTTGACCCTAGGTGTAGGATTGAGAAAGATGGCCCCTTTAACACGCAATTCCCTTGCAAAATAGGACTAGAAGGGTTCGATGCTTATTTGAATTCATTCTTACCTTTAAACTTAATATCAAGGGATCTATACAACAAAATCAAGGTCAATGAGTTAACCTATCAAGGGAACAATGTTGTTGAAGCAGTAATTCATTTGCACGTGTTTGTCGGAAGTTTTGCTTATTTGGTAGAATTCATGGTCTTAGAAGACTTAGGAGAATTTATAGATAAGGACCTCACTCAAGTAATTTTTGGAAAACCTTTCAAAAAATTGACTAGGTTGAATGAACGAGTGATTGATGGTCTAATTACATTCTCTGATGAAGTTGAAGATTTCATCTACCAAATGCCACGCGCTCATCCTAGGTTTAAACATAAGGACATTGAGGCTTGTAATAGAATGACCCCTATTCCATTGCTTAGTGAAAGAGATAGGCAAAGTGGGCTTAGGTACCCATATGAGAAAACTAAGCGGTATTACAAAAAATGCCTTGAATTAGGAGATGATTACAAAAAGAATGAAAGAGCGTTGGAATGGCTTAAGTATGAGCACGAGAGCATGCGTGAAGCAACGTAAGGGCACGACTACGAGTCTAGCTACAAGACTCTTAAATAAAGAAAAGCGCTTCGTGGGAGGCAACCCATGCTTAATTGTTTGCTTGTTAGTGTCATATATCTTTTATTAATTGTTTATCCTCATGTTTAAATTTGTAAAAATGCTTTATTTTGTTTTTAACCTTGTCTTAATTGCATATAAAGGTAGTTTACATAAGGGATAAGTGTAGGGAGGATTACACACGTTTTCAAAAGAAACGTAAACATGAGAATAACAATTAACTAAAAGATATATATGTTTGTTTGTTAGATTCAAATGCTTGTATCGAGGCACAAAACCCTTTACCACCCAAATTCCACCCAAAATGTGAGGATCGCCCTTAGATTAGTAGGAATTAAAAGCATTCATCTTTAATGCTTAGAGTGTGAACCGGTAGTATATTAGATTCTAGAACTTGTTTTGTGATGCATTCCGAGATCGCAAGTGAGACTACACTTGTGTAGTTAGGAATAACTAAATGATAAGAGGCATTAGGATAACCCTTGTTTGATACCCGTAATATAATTACTTCTTCCACATCGGTTGAGTAATTCCCCCACACCCTTTGCGTTGTACTCATCTTTAGTACACGATACCCTTAGTTAACCCCTCAGAGCCTATCCTTTTCGCGGTTCTCGTGATGTTTCGGTTTTTCCGGAATATTAATGAAGAGCATTGTTTACACCCCACCCCCAAATATACACCCAAATCGCCTTAGCCTACCCCTTATGCACTCACTTTTAGTGCAAATTTTTGTTATCACCCTAAACCCTTAGTTCAATTATCTGGTTGCTTGCATGAGTTGCTAAGTCAAGTCATATCCTTTGTATACAGTTTTGGGACGATTGGGATTCATGGGAAAAGTTAAAGTTTATGGAATGACGGGAAGGGAACGTTAAATTCAAATTCCCTTTGTTTGCATAATAATGTACCCCAAGTGTTTTGATCTTTTCAATTCAGGTCAAATTAGTGTTAGAGTAATAAAAACTCAAGTGTAGGGATGTGCCTATAAATCCCTATCATTTTGATGTTACCGTAGAGGATGGTAGAGTAAAAGTGTATGAAAAAAAAAAAAAAAATCAAAAAAAAAATAGAAAAAGAGAAAAAGAAAAAAATAGAGTGTTAAAAAAAAAAAAAAAAAAAAAAAAAAAAAAACGGGCTACCATCCTACATCTATCCTTTAAATTTATGTTTGTTTATTTCCGTTACCTAGAGTTTTAGAGTGTCGAGTCTTGGCTTAGCAACGCCATTCTTCGTATGCATTTAACATAGAGATTTTTGACTTATCACCACTAAATAGCCTATCCCACCAAACCCTTGTTTCCCTACCGTAAGCCTAACATTACAACCCTTTAAAAGACCTCTTTGATAGTCTTTCCTAGGTGCTTACGCCAAAGCGATGGAGGTTTGATCTATTCTCAAGCCTATGGTAATCTATGTACTAGGACTGGCTAATGAGTGTTTATCTTCCATTTCCTATTTGTTATATTTCATATATACACCCGAGAGAGATGTGAGTATCCAAACACCCCATGTGAGGTGCTAGTATGTAATTTCCGTGCTTGTTATGACTTTTGCGGGGCTTATATGTGTTGTGAACCGTTTTAAATCAATGCTTCATGACCCCTAACTTATAAATTAATTGGATAAAAGCACATTTGCTTGAGGACAAGCAAATAACAAGTGTAGGGATATTTGATAAGGTTTTAAAAGGTACCATTTTGAGGGGTCGTTTAAGCCCTTATTTGATCACTTTTGTATCCGTTATTGCTTAATATCGTTCCTTTTCACTTTTTAGGTCTCTTGAAGGCAAAATGCTGGAATGGCACTTATTTGGACGAAAAGGCGCGGATATATGAAGAAAATGGCCAAAGTCAGAATCGAGACACTCAAAGCTGCTGAAAACAGAAGGCGACGGCGTCAGGTGTTAATTGCGACGCCGTCGGAGGATTTTTGTGACGATACAGTAGCCAAATACCCTATTTTCAAGTGACGACGTCGGGCTTTAAAAGAGTAGGCCGTTGCTACTCAGACGGCCTAAATTCAATCTAGACGACGTCAGAAGCTGAAGAGGACGGCGTCACAGACATAAGGTGACGCTGTCGCAAGATTAACGTGGCCAAGACGAAACCCTAATGACGGCGACACGACGGCGTCACAAAACATAAGGTGACGCCGTCGCATATGTAATATTATATATAGAATCCGAATTTTTCAGTTTTAGGAGAGTCTTTTTGTGGAGTAAAAACCTAAAACCGAACCAAGGGTGTCTTGTACAATATTTTAGGGTTTCAAACCCTATCTTACATCAAGATAAGTATTTACTTCATCAATTCAATTATGTCTTTGATTATTTGTGTGTATGCTTGCATGTTCTCCATGTCCGGCTAATTTATTTGTGTGTTTGCTTAGGGAATATGAAACTTAATTATTAAATATTGATTGGTTGTTTCTTATCTTAGTTGATTAATGATCTAGTAATGCGATAGGTCATTCGTTGTGTACTTAATGCTTGATTCATCTTTGTGAACCTTAGAATATAATTACCTGAGTAGTTGTAAGCTAAACCATCCAAAGAGTGCCTTAGAGTAAGAGTTTATTATCCCTAGTGGGTTTTGTAGACGAGACCCTTTGGTAAGTTCAAAGAGTTAGGGAGAAACGCATACCCTACAACCTTAGACACACAACGCAACTAAGAATAAGACGTGACAACTCAACCATCAATAGGAGATAATTAAGGAGTAGTAAAACCTAAGTAACACATCTTTAGACTATCATACGAGCACACATTAATTAGACATAGACTACCACCACCTTAGTTTAGATAATTAGATAATAGTAGAGTAATCGGTAGAAATACCAACCCCCCCCCCCCCAAATCCAATACCCGAGATTCGTACCTTTCAATTTCCTAAAAAACATAAAAAAGATAAAAAAATAATCTTCCTCAACCTCAACCTTAGTGTGACAACTCGTACTTTCAGGTCATTTCTCAAAACAATTTACGTTTCACAATTTCAACATTTATCGTAAACTAGGTTTACGTGTTCCAAATTCGCGTAACCTTAATGGTTTAGCGGCGAATTCATGATCATATCATCACGAACATTTCATATGGACTAAGTTTAGTCTACATTTTATTAACATCATTTGTATCGTATTAGTTCATTCATAACATTGCATTTCACCTTAATCGCGTAAAATTTATATTAAATAAACGTTATCATGTGAATTATTATTTTGAATATTTAATCCGTTACTTCCAAAAATGATCCCGATATATTTTTATACTTACATTTAGTTATAAAAACTATATTTTGAGTTTGCATAATGTTTTAAATTTATTTTGTATATAAATCGTTAAAGTTATATTATTACGACGTTTTTCTTAAAAACTGCACGATAATTATGTTATCACTCAAATTTCACAAGGAATGTATTTTTACAATTTTTATAATATCATTATACTCTATTTTGATCTATTAAAAATTTACTTGTACCTAAAAGCTACCAAAACCTTACAAGTCATTATTATTTACACATTTACTTACACTTTTCTTACAAGTATACAAGTATATACATAATGTATAAAAATATATATATATATATATATATATATATATATATATATATATATATTTGTGATATACATTCCCCCCAAAACCGGTTTTAGGGGGGGGGGGGTGAGTCAAGAGTGGGTAAGCATTTATTATAGTTGGTAAATCTCTCTTGAAAGTATAGACTTATACTCCAAATCTTTTCATTCACTCATTTATTCATCATATTCATAAGTTAGTAAAAATCTTGTTTTCTCCCTTGGTTCTTCTTCTTGAAACCGGCCTTCACAAGAGAGTACAAAGAAATCATCAAAATTTTGCAAGATCAAGTTAATAAACAATCTAGATAACACTCTCATTAAGGGTTTGAAATAAAAACCTAGGGTGTTTAGGCTAACCTTTGTTCTTTGCACCTCATCATATTAACTTGTAAGCATATCACTTCATTTTTCATTTTTCCTTATCATTTCATATGTATCTCTTCATTTTTGGAACAAGCATGCAAGACTTGTGTTAGTTATACCATTTTTACATGATTTTTAGAGTATAAATATATATAAAGGTCATCCTATAATTATTCCCTTGTTATATTTTGGTCTTGATGATGTTTAGGAACCCATGACACCCTAAGAAGGTGTATGGTAGGATTAGATTAGCTTTGGAGTTGATTTGAAGGGATTGGAATAGGTTTAGTACGATAAAAACTATTTTCGACAAGTATATAAAGTGTTCTGTCCTTGTTTTGTTTTTCTGGAAAATCCGACAGTAGGCACGAAATTTTGGCCTTGATATTTAGAAAATATACTTTAAAACGAATCCGTGGCCGCTTGAACGGAATAAAACGGAGTTATAACGAAGAAGTTATGAATTTTTAAAGTTTGACGACGAAATATATATTTTTCAGAAATTTCAGCATACTATTTTTTACTTTATTCGAGTCAAAAACGAGCCTTAAGCTTTACAAATTATTTGGACTTATCAAAAATATATTAGTATACTTTGATACGAAGCTAAGGACGTATTATATGTAGAAAACGGATTTATAACGACAAAAATATGCACGTTTTCATAAACTTGCCGTAACTATTATTTTTAGAAAAACTATATTATTTTTACGAGATAAGTGTTACGGTAACTAAAATGACCATGTTGACGGCTGTTTTTAACTATGATGTAGAACTTTTTGAAACGAAATGTCTTCTAGTAAAATCAAGATCACCAAGCATATTTTCTAAAACGACTAACCGTTTGTATAGCGGAGTTTTAATAAATTATTTACGGATGCTTAAACTTGGCCGAAACTCACTTTTTACACAACAATTAGACAAAATCACCATCTTTAACCCTTATTATCTTTATGTTCGAGACCTTTATGTCGAAAACTCCTGAACTGAAACTTTTAGATTTTGATACAAACTTTCCAAAACCGTCGAGTTCGTTTCCTAACGTTCGACGTACACCATTTTACGACTAGTTTTTCGAAGCCATTTTTGTCACTTTCATGAATTTTCCGACGACATTATTTTACGACGAAAAGTGAAAATTTCACCATAAATCATAACGAAACCATTGTAGGATGACATTTTGACGTAAATACTTATAAAGTGATTTAAGAATGGTCAAGACGTCAAAAGAGTATTTTTCGACGATAAGTATTATTTTCAAAACTCGCAAATGGTATAAATAACATACGTAATGCATGCACATCATAACATTACATCATAACTCATTACATATCATATCTTTCACAATAGGTCTAGGTTAAAGTATCACACTACATCTCGGTGTACTCACTTTTGTCATCGCCTCATTTTACCAAGTGAGTTTCATAGCCCCTACTTTTACTTGTTTTCATAACTGTTTTGGGGGAGATACATGCTCAACTATTTTCAATTACTTTCATAGTTACTCTAAACATATAAGGATTACTGTGAGTCATAGCCCCACTTTTTCTCGTTTTAATTATTTATGAAACTCTTTGGGGGAAATGCATGCTCAATAATGTTTATTACATTCATGACTATTTGCAAATTATATGTTTATCCGAACTGAATGTTTAGTCATGCAAAGTAACAGTATTACCATACGTAGTATTTCCATAGTATATTCATTGGACTGATGGTCTTGGTATATTCATTGGACTGATGGTCTTGGTATATTCATTGGACTGATGGTCTTGGTACATTCATTGAACTGATGGTCTTGGTATAATCATTGCACTAATGGTCATGGAACAATTTGAAACCGTACGAATTAGGTGTTATATTAAGTAACTAGGGATACATTAAGTTATGCACTATTTTGTGAATTCATTTGACATCATGCGCTTGATCATAAACTATATCACATTTTGGCAATGGGTTGTGAATACACAGGTTACAAGTTTTGTATGGGCGGAACTTGGAACTGAGTGGATTTACAATGCCTTTGCTGCATAAACGATTTTGAAAGGCTTTACATTTCAATACAAACCCTATGAACTCACTCAACCTTTGTGTTGACATTTTTTAGCATGTTTTATCTCAGGTATCTAAGGCACTCACTTCATGGCATGCATTTGGACATCATGGGGTCGTGATGACGACTCGTCTCACTTGAGTTTTACGTACTTTAAAACATCGTTTGAATTGTAACAAACTTATTTCCGCACAAGTTGATTTTCTTATGGGACCTATACTTTGTAAACTCTGATTGTTTTAATAAATCAAACGATGTTCTTTTCAAACGACACTTTAGGTCGTTCAATATATCTGTAACTGTGATGCTATGACAGTCAATTCCCAGGAATTCCATTCCGCTGCAAAACAGGTAATTTGGGGGTGTGACAGATTGGCATCAGAGCTTCGGTTATAGAGAACTAGGTTGCATCATTGACCCTAGACTATAACTACATCATCATAGCATCTCATCATTTCATCATAAGTGCATGTTCACCTTGCATGCGATTTATACGTACATTTTTCGAGTTATTTACTTTCATTTCATATCGATTGTCACATGGATGCCTTTAAATGCCCATCCCATTATCTTTTTCTCATACTCTAACGTGGAGAATTCCTTGTCATTCCCTATCAAAATTTTTTTACGTCAATTGACTCATCACCGATAACGTCGAATGCTGAGATAAACCTTTAAGTACGGCAAAGTCACTCTCACTCCTTTGTTTCATCACTAACATGTCGAGTTACACGCTATTCACACTAAGTCACTAAACCATCATACATTTGAAGCACTTACGACATCTCATAACCCATTTCTTAGGAAATCGTCGATTATTTTGAAAGATAACCTCAAACTTATCATTCTTATCACATTTCTTTGGAGCGTTTATTATTAACATCGGATTTTGCTACGTTTCACATTTCCTCTTGTTTTGAAGAAGATATGGCACCGAAGAAAGCCACAACTGAAATGACACAAGCGGCTATTCAAAAGTTGGTAAGGGATAGTGTAGCAGAGGCATTAAGGATTGAAAGGGAAACGGTGGCTGCTGCTGCTGCCGAGGCCGCGGCTGCTGCTGAAGCCGCAAGGCTTGCTGCTGCTACTGGAAATGCAGGAGGATCCGGAGATAAGAGCTGTTCTTACAAGGATTTCAAAAGTGGAGATCCCACCAAGTTCAAAGGGACTGAAGGAGCCACTGCCATGGTGCGATGGTTCGAGAAATTGGAGTCCGTGTTTTTGCTGTGTAATTGCCCGGATGATAGTAAGGTCAAGTTTGCTACAAGTACACTACTCGATGGAGCATTGTCGTGGTGGAACTCATATGCTCAACCGATGGGAATGGGGAATGCTTTCAAGCTTACTTGGGAGCAATTCAAGGGTTTGGTAACTAAGAAATTTTGTCCTCGTACGGAAGTGAAAAAGTTGGAGACAGAATTCTATGAACTAGTAACAACTGGGTATGATATTGACACTTACATTCGGAGATTCCAAGAATTGGCCGCGTTATGCCCGTCTATGGTTTCGGATAACGAGAAGTTACTAGAGGCTTTTATCGGGGGACTTCCCGAGGTTATTCAAGGAAATGTGACTTCGTTTGATCCACAAACAATCGAGGAAGCTATTAGGGTGACTCAAAAGCTCATGGCCCAGGTAGTGAAGAGAGGTAAGTACACCAACACCAACCAAAACAACAACAACCCCAACAACCGCACCAACTACGACAATAACCAAAACAACAACAACAACGATGATAACCAAATCAACAACAACAAAAGGAAATGGGAAAATGACCAAGGAGGTTATAATAACAACGACCAAAACCGTAACACTAACCATCATCAACAACAGAATAGAGGGCAAGAAACTGCAATGGTATATGTTGCTGCACCAATAGAAGGCAGAGGTTATGCTGGAACCTACCCACTATGTAATCGATGTAAGTATCATCACACGGGTCTTTGTCCTGCTAAGTGCTACAAGTGTCAACAACTGGGACACCTTGCCAGGAATTATAGAGGCAAGGCCATGGTTACATGTTACAGATGCGGGGAGCAAGGACACTATCGGAATCAATGTCCTCAAAACCAAGGTCAACAAGTTGAAGGTGCTCGTCAAGGTATCAACGACGCGGAAGACTGAAGAAGTTCAGAAACTAACAGTCTTATTTTTCTTTATGTACTATGTCGTACTAAGTTCATGTCTTTCATCGTATCCTAATCTTATGACTTAAGATGTACTACTTTTGCTAAACCACTCGTTGTAAAATATTCTCATCTATCGTACTTATTTTCTTTCCGATTTGTTATTACTTACGAGCATCTTACTTCCTTTTACTTTAACTATCATTTTAACGACACGGTATAAATCCTTGTAAACATTGAGAGTTATAACAACTAAACCGAACGTCACGTCATCGTTCCTTAATTATACATAGCCTAGCTAACTATGTCTAATTCTGGAGGGATCACGTTATGTTGGGAGCAGTTATTTATAAATCTTAGTGCAAGCAAAATTTTCACATGTTCAGATTCAAAGTGTTACTTATGAGAGATTCACCCGATATTTTCTTGACTATGATGTTTTGTACGCTCTCAATCATTGACAACCGTAACGGCACTTCTCCATGTCTTCTCTCCTCGATACTCATCACAAACTCAAAAATTTGATAGACCAACACGAACTGAATTCAGGGACTGAATTCCTTTTTGGATGGGCGAATGTGACAACTCGTACTTTCAGGTCATTTCTCAAAACAATTTACGTTTCACAATTTCAACATTTATCGTAAACTAGGTTTACGTGTTCCAAATTCGCGTAACCTTAATGGTTTAGCGGCGAATTCATGATCATATCATCACGAACATTTCATATGGACTAATTTTAGTCTACATTTTATTAACATCATTTGTATCGTATTAGTTCATTCATGACATTGCATTTCACCTTAATCGCGTAAAATTTATATTAAATAAACGTTATCGTGTGAATTATTATTTTGAATATTTAATCCGTTACTTCCAAAAATGATCCCGATATATTTTTATACTTACATTTAGTTATAAAAACTATATTTTGAGTTTGCATAATGTTTTAAATTTATTTTGTATATAAATCGTTAAAGTTATATTATTACGACGTTTTTCTTAAAAACTGCACGGTAATTATGTTATCACTCAAATTTCACAAGGAATGTATTTTTACAATTTTTATAATATCATTATACTCTATTTTGATCTATTAAAAATTTACTTGTACCTAAAAGCTACCAAAACCTTACAAGTCATTATTATTTACACATTTACTTACACTTTTCTTACAAGTATACAAGTATATACATAATGTATAAAAGAAAATATATATATATATATATATATATATATATATATATATATATATATATATATATATATATATATATATATATATATATATATATATATATATATATATATTTGTGATATACATTCCCCCCAAAACCGGTTTTAGGGGGGGGGGGTGAGTCAAGAGTGGGTAAGCATTTATTATAGTTGGTAAATCTCTCTTGAAAGTATAGACTTATACTCCAAATCTTTTCATTCACTCATTTATTCATCATATTCATAAGTTAGTAAAAATCTTGTTTTCTCCCTTGGTTCTTCTTCTTGAAACCGGCCTTCACAAGAGAGTACAAAGAAATCATCAAAATTTTGCAAGATCAAGTTAATAAACAATCTAGATAACACTCTCATTAAGGGTTTGAAATAAAAACCTAGGGTGTTTAGGCTAACCTTTGTTCTTTGCACCTCATCATATTAACTTGTAAGCATATCACTTCATTTTTCATTTTTCCTTATCATTTCATATGCATCTCTTCATTTTTGGAACAAGCATGCAAGACTTGTGTTAGTTATACCATTTTTACATGATTTTTAGAGTATAAATATATATAAAGGTCATCCTATAATTATTCCCTTGTTATATTTTGGTCTTGATGATGTTTAGGAACCCATGACACCCTAAGAAGGTGTATGGTAGGATTAGATTAGCTTTGGAGTTGATTTGAAGGGATTGGAATAGGTTTAGTACGATAAAAACTATTTTCGACAAGTATATAAAGTGTTCTGTCCTTGTTTTGTTTTTCTGGAAAATCCGACAGTAGGCACGAAATTTTGGCCTTGATATTTAGAAAATATACTTTAAAACGAATCCGTGGCCGCTTGAACGGAATAAAACGGAGTTATAACGAAGAAGTTATGAATTTTTAAAGTTTGACGACGAAATATATATTTTTCAGAAATTTCAGCATACTATTTTTTACTTTATTCGAGTCAAAAACGAGCCTTAAGCTTTACAAATTATTTGGACTTATCAAAAATATATTAGTATACTTTGATACGAAGCTAAGGACGTATTATATGTAGAAAACGGATTTATAACGACAAAAATATGCACGTTTTCATAAACTTGCCGTAACTATTATTTTTAGAAAAACTATATTATTTTTACGAGATAAGTGTTACGGTAACTAAAATGACCATGTTGACGGCTGTTTTTAACTATGATGTAGAACTTTTTGAAACGAAATGTCTTCTAGTAAAATCAAGATCACCAAGCATATTTTCTAAAACGACCAACCGTTTGTATAGCGGAGTTTTAATAAATTATTTACGGATGCTTAAACTTGGCCGAAACTCACTTTTTACACAACAATTAGACAAAATCACCATCTTTAACCCTTATTATCTTTATGTTCGAGACCTTTATGTCGAAAACTCCTGAACTGAAACTTTTAGATTTTGATACAAACTTTCCAAAACCGTCGAGTTCGTTTCCTAACGTTCGACGTACACCATTTTACGACTAGTTTTTCGAAGCCATTTTTGTCACTTTCATGAATTTTCCGACGACATTATTTTACGACGAAAAGTGAAAATTTCACCATAAATCATTACGAAACCATTGTAGGATGACATTTTGACGTAAATACTTATAAAGTGATTTAAGAATGGTCAAGACGTCAAAAGAGTATTTTTCGACGATAAGTATTATTTTCAAAACTCGCAAATGGTATAAATAACATACGTAATGCATGCACATCATAACATTACATCATAACTCATTACATATCATATCTTTCACAATAGGTCAAGGTTAAAGTATCACACTACATCTCGGTGTACTCACTTTTGTCATCGCCTCATTTTACCAAGTGAGTTTCATAGCCCCTACTTTTACTTGTTTTCATAACTGTTTTGGGGGAGATACATGCTCAACTATTTTCAATTACTTTCATAGTTACTCTAAACATATAAGGATTACTGTGAGTCATAGCCCCACTTTTTCTCGTTTTAATTATTTATGAAACTCTTTGGGGGAGATGCATGCTCAATAATGTTTATTACATTCATGACTATTTGCAAATTATATGTTTATCCGAACTGAATGTTTAGTCATGCAAAGTAACAGTATTACCATACGTAGTATTTCCATAGTATATTCATTGGACTGATGGTCTTGGTATATTCATTGGACTGATGGTCTTGGTATATTCATTGGACTGATGGTCTTGGTATATTCATTGGACTGATGGTCTTGGTACATTCATTGAACTGATGGTCTTGGTATAATCATTGCACTAATGGTCATGGAACAATTTGAAACCATACGAATTAGGTGTTATATTAAGTAACTAGGGATACATTAAGTTATGCACTATTTTGTGAATTCATTTGACATCATGCGCTTGATCATAAACTATATCACATTTTGGCAATGGGTTGTGAATACACAGGTTACAAGTTTTGTATGGGCGGAACTTGGAACTGAGTGGATTTACAATGCCTTTGCTGCATAAACGATTTTGAAAGGCTTTACATTTCAATACAAACCCTATGAACTCACTCAACCTTTGTGTTGACATTTTTTAGCATGTTTTATCTCAGGTATCTAAGGCACTCACTTCATGGCATGCATTTGGACATCATGGGGTCGTGATGACGACTCGTCTCACTTGAGTTTTACGTACTTTAAAACATCGTTTGAATTGTAACAAACTTATTTCCGCACAAGTTGATTTTCTTATGGGACCTATACTTTGTAAACTCTGATTGTTTTAATAAATCAAACGATGTTCTTTTCAAACGACACTTTAGGTCGTTCAATATATCTGTAACTGTGATGCTATGACAGTCAATTCCCAGGAATTCCATTCCGCTGCAAAACAGGTAATTTGGGGGTGTGACACTTAGCGTAGTAACTTCTCACTAGCATTCCTATTCCCCTAGAGAACGATATCAATACCCGTGGCTTACCCAATTGGACAAAGCAAATAATCAAGGATAAGTATAGTTTCGAAGTTCCCGTTTTATTTTCCCTCCCTACACTTAAACTGAAATTTGTCCCCAATTGTTGGATCGATATACTTTAATCAAACTAACTTAACTAGCTTGTTAAGGTTTAATAACCTCGGATAAATCCTAAGTTATTAACAAAGAAACACTGAGCAATCTTTATTAAGTACGCGGAATTTACTTAACAAAGCTAAGAAGAATAACTTTATTATAAACTCTAAATCTGCTTATTATGCAGATACTCTAATACAACTCTAAGATAATCGAACTTTTCTCTAAAACACTAATTCGTAAACTCTAAAACTCTTTTTCTGAAATCGTACCTCTAATGCCAATCTAGAAGTCCTTTTATAGGCTCAAGGATATCCTAGTCGGTTTACAATTGATAACCTTGTACGACAAGTAATCTAAACATGGAATACAATACTTTCCATAAACGAATATAACAGTTTGTTTGTTCTAGCAGTACTTTGACTTCATCTTGCAGTACTTTGACTTTGTCTTTAGCAGTACTTTGACTCTTTGACTTCTTCCAATACTTTGCAGCTTACAGTACTTTCATATCTTCAGTACTTTGATATCTTCAGCACTTTCATATCCCAACAATCCTCCCCTAACTTGAATTCTACTTGCTTGACTTCAAGTTCCTTTGTGAATATATCTTTAACAGCTTCATCTTTAAAAAATGGATTGTTCTTTAGTCTTTAGATAATATCTCTGTAATATCTGTGTTTGTCAAAGTATCCCTTAGAATTGTTTTCTTCACAGCAGCATCCAGCAATCTCCATCTTTTCAGCAACACAGCAACATATGACAGTTTGTACAATAATTCAGTTTAAGTTGCATACTATTCTCATCACATCTAAGTGAATCATTGAAAATTCAATGGATTTAGAACTCTTTACCAAAGCCATTATCTCTGGAGTAGCCAAATGTTTTGGTGTGTAAGACCATGGTACATTGATAACCATATGATTTTTAGCAAACCACCAGCTATCAACAGATTTGTTTTGTCTTTACCAAAAGCTGTACCCTTCTGGACTAGTTAGTTCTTTTATCTAATGGTGAACTAATTACCAATAATGGTTTTTCCACAGCCTTTACCACAAGCCATTTTCTTGTGGGCTAGCCAACTCTTCACATTACTGATATGGTGAGTTGATGACCATCCAACTTATTAGCAAGTTGTCAACTAAAAACGGATTTGATATATCTTTACCAGAGCCGTTTGCTCATGGATTAGTCAATCCTTTTGTAACCATGGTGGATTGATAACCTATTGATGTTATCATCACTAAAACCATTTATTCAACCTTTATTTCAAAAATATTTAATACTTAGCAAAAAGGTTTTTCTAAAAATTCTTTCAACTGGTTTAGTTCAGCAAACAGTACTTTGATGAAAGTACTGTCTGATAAGCAGTACTTTGAATAAAAGTACTTATATATCAAAAAGTATTTGTTCAATTAAAAGTCATACCAGTTATAAATCATTCTCAGCAATGGTAGTCCAGTCTATAAGCAAATTGACAATCATGCAAGCAGTTTCATTACTACTTTCAATCCATGCTCTAGCATCCTTCTCATGAGCTCAACTGTAAGAGGGTATCTTCTTTCTGCAAACATGTGTATCATTGTTCCATTTTCTAGCTCCAAAACATGAACTCCAGATTCTTCAAAGAATCTCCAGCAAACTATTTCCCAGCTTTCTTGATCTTTCCATATATCATCAGTGCTTTCTTCAGTAGTTTCCCACATGGTTATGAGATCACCATGTAAAACCAATCCAATCCCTTCTAATGGATTATCTTCAAAATAAGCCTTCACAACATCATATAAGTAGAATAGATCTACTCTGTCTATAATATGCAGCAAATCCCATAGTCTTTTGAAAACTTTGAAACTTTCATCTTCTTTGTGAAAAACCATGTAGTCTCCATTCTTAGATTTCTCAACTTTGAAAAAACTAATCTTTGATCTGTTCATCTTCATGTCATTATCTTCATCTGTATAATCAAAATCTACCACTCTGAGATAATTCTTTAATTCATCACTAGTCTCAGATCTTAATTCAACCTTTTCTTTCTTTGAAAATTTAACATCTGTAACTCCAGTTTTTCTTTTTCTCTTTAAGCTTTTCTTCCTTTCAGCTTCAGTCCAAAAAGCTTCTTCTCTAAAGTCTTTAATGCCTGCAACATCTTTCTTATAAGCTTCTCTCTCAGCATCATATAATCTCTTCATATCCACATAATTTAGCTTTTGTAATCCTTTAAATCCTCTGCTTTTTAGATATGCCATCATTGCATTCCTTTCTTTAGCTAAATTAGGTCTTCTTTGCATATATCTAACATGTGTAGGAGACTCTAATGATTCAGTAGCTTCAGCATTCAATTCCTCATGTAATTTCTGAGCTGCTTCTCTATTCTGAGCTTCTTGAGCTTCCTGTTCTTCTCTATATTTAGCATTTAACTCTTCTTGAACTTTTCTGGCTGCAGCTTCATTCCTAGCCACTTCAATAGCTCTGAGTTCTGCTAAAGTTAGTTTCTTCTTCTTTGTTTCAACTATAACACCTTTTCTTTTGTCTTTTGGATCAATTGCAGGTTGATCAGTTCTTGGTTGTTCTTCTTCTTGTACATCTCTAATAGTAACTCCTCCTCTTGGATGTGACAAATCTAATATAGTAGCAACTAATTCATCATCACTCGCAGAATGAATAGGTTTGAATCTAGGTTCCTCCTCTTCTTCTATAATAGTTGTAGAAGGACCAGCTTCTTCATCAAAATTCAATACCCTTGGAGTTATTGGTGTTATTACTTCTGGCCTAGATGTATCAGTACTTTGATGTTCAGTACCTTGATCAACAGTACCTTGAACATCAGTATCTTGAATTTGCACTTCTTCTTCTTGTTCTTCTGAAATAATGACCAGCTTCTTCATCAAAATTCAATACCCTTGGAGTTATTGGTGTTATTACTTCTGGCCTAGATGTATCAGTACTTTGATGTTCAGTACCTTGATCAACAGTACCTTGAACATCAGTATCTTGAATTTGCACTTCTTCTTCTTGTTCTTCTGAAATAATCTTTTCTGCAGTACTTACAGATTCTTTCTTCTTTGTAATATCTTCTTCAGATTCTTTCTTCTTCATAACATCTTCTTTCAAATTATCCTTTTCTGAATTCCTCCCCAAGTTGACAGAAGATGATTTAGGAACCTTCTTTCTTTTCAATTCCTTACGAAGTGCTTTACGACGTTTGTTTTCCTCTTTAACCCATAAGTTGAAACCTTGAATATATGGTTTAATAAAATTCCTTAACCAGATATACCTACGCTTCAACTTCTTAAATGCTTTAGCTTAATGCTCAACAGTCTTGTTTAATCTAGCTAGCTCCCTTGTTAAAGCATAATTATCCAAAGTCAAACCTTGACGAGGTATATTAGGAGCATCACCTTGAACTTGAGAATGTTCCTCTGAAACAGAAACAAATGGTTGAGGAGATGGAGTAGGTGTTCTCTCAATCTCTGTTTGAACCTCAGGACTTGGAGAAACATCACCCTGTAACGATGCAGTACCTTCACGAGAAGCAGTACTTGCAGATGCAGTACCTTGTGAAGCAGCACTTTGTGAAGCAGTACCTTGTGCAGAATTAGTACCTTCACTTTCTTCATCCTCTCCAGCTGCGTCACGTACAGCTTGAACAACTTCCATCATTGTTGTAGTTAATGGAATATCTCCTCCTCTGAACAAATTACTTCGCTTAGCCATGAATGTATAAATTTTAGCTTGTTGAACAATGACTGGTAGCAAAGTAGCAGGTTTTGGAACATCAGCCAATTGCTTGTTCAAGAAAACCTGTATAAACCGTGGATACATCAACCAAGTTGCCCCAGATGATATACGCGATAGCATCCCATCCAAAATAAGCCTTGAAAAATTAAACATCCTATCAGTAGCTAAGCCAACCACTGCTGATGCAATATTCGACCCAAACTGCTCCCAAGAAGTGCTTTTAGAACTTATGCAATGTAACAAGACATGAATCAAAAACTTCCATTGAGGACAGAATAAGGCTTTCTTGAATGTTTGTTCAGTCAAAGAACCTTCATAACCAAGATTCCTAAAAGTATCCCAAATCAGTTGCTTGTCAAATCTAATAGCCCCATCTGCATCTTCAAATAATAAATCTGCGCGAATAAAAGCTTCTGTAATCTTGATAGTGCGTCCAGCAACTGATGATCGAATATAATATTCATCCTCCTCCATATTATCTCTAGCATTAGCCCAAAATTCCTGAATCCATGATTCAATTATATTCGGCTCAACTAAAAGAGCATAACTAATAGGCGACCCAGTAAGATAATCAATGATATCATAGAAAGCCACATTCGCCTCAGTCTTGTCCAAATTAGCCACCATATTGTGCTTCGAAACAGTTAAACGATTCACCATTGTTGAAAAAGATGAGCACAATTAAGATTGTATCGAGTAATTGAGAGATGGTTATGGAGAGATAAGTATGGAAAAGATGTAAAGTAATAATATGAGAGGGAAAATCGGAAAGTAGTTATTTATAGGTGAGATTTGAAAAATCACAGCCTAAATAGCAAAGTTACCGTTACTACCAATTACCCAGCAATATTACCGTTGGAACAGTACTTTAATACGACAAACAGTACTTTCCACATTTGCAGTACTTTCCCAAGCAGTACTTTCCAAGCAGTACTTTCAGGAAATACAGTACTTTGCCTAAAACCTTCATATAAACTAAGTATAAACGAACATCCTTCCCTCAAGCAATACACAGGACTATACCTAACATCTTATAGTCCTCCCCTCAAATGTAGCTTACTAACTAATATGCCTTCAAATCTGACAGAAACGCCTTGTTTCCTGTCATGCTTACAGAACAACCACTATCAACAATAAACTGATCTTTAAGCTCCTCTTCTTGGTTGCCCTGTCTAATAAGATGAAAAAGTTAGTTGCTTTGAGGAACCCAAGCCATTACTGACTTGTGTTCCCCTTGTGGGGTGACATACTCACATTCTTTGAGTACATAATCTCCACTGTTTTCTAAAGCATGATCCAGTATTTTCTTGTCATTTAAAACATGTGGATTTTCAACAAAACTCTCTTTTTCTTGTATCACAAAAACATCTGATTCACTTTTTGTTGAACGTACTGTATGTCTCTCAGCAGTACTGTCCCTTTTAATCCATTCAGTTTTAACAGGTGGTTCTTGTGATCTAGATCCCCTATATGAATTGTGATACCTTCTAGGTTGATAGTGAGATCTCCTAGAATTTCTATCCCAAGTATGGTTTTCAGTACCTTGTCTCTGAGCAGTACTTTGGAAAGTACTGTGAGATACTGAAGGTCTTCTCTGATGTGGGTATCTATGATCTGGTGTGAAGTTTCTGTGATTAACCCTATTAGAATTAGTCCAAACTGGTTTGTGCTCTCTAGGTTTCTGATTGTTAGACTTATTCCTTGAAAACTTGCTTAGATATTCTGAGTGTTTGTCACAATCTTTGATTAAGTGAGTAGGACTATAACACACAAAACACAGTTTTTGACCCATATGACCAAAGTGATTTCTTCTATGTCTATGCCCAAAATTGTTTTGCCTTCTTGATGACTGATAAAATTTGTTTTGAGCAAAATTATCCCAAAAAGGTTTAGCAGTACTGTTTTGAAAAGGTTTTGCAGAAGGTACTGCTTGTTGAGCAGTACTTTGTTTTAAAGGTACTGCTGGATTTTGAACATTGTTTTCAACAGTTTCTTTGGGTTTCTCAGACCTAGATTGAGCAACAAGCTTCTTCCTAAACTCTAGACTGTCTACACCATAATGAGAAACATCAGGCCTAGAGGGGTGATGACTAATGGGATGAGGAACAGCATGATAACCATTGTCTTTCTTATATTCAGGAGGTGGTTCACTTACTGAGCCCTCATTACTAGATGAATCTAAATAGTTAATGAGCTCATCATCACTAGTGGTTATGTCCTCACCATCATCCTGATCACTAGGTTGGTTTTCATCTATTTTACTAAAGTCCATTCCAAATCCTAAGCCTGTTCTAATGTAAGCCCTTCTCTGTTTTTCAACATACTCAACATGAGACAAGCCAGACTCTCCCCAAGCAGCAAACTTAGCTAACAGATCATCTCTTTCCTTAGTTAATTTCTCAATTTCAGCAATTTTACAATTTAGTTTCCATTCACTAAGTTTTAACTGGTAATCCTGTTGTTCATACTTTTCAGCCCAAGCCATTTCATTATTTTCATGTGTTATGATTTTAGCTTCTATAGACTCTAAAGTAATTTGATATCCTGCTACCTCAGACCTAGCCCTAATACAATTATCTCTTTCAATCACATAACTGTTAAGTAATTTTTGATAAAACTCATAACAGTTTGAGCATACCTCAGAGATAGGAGACTGAGTTGGTGAAGTAGCCACCATAGCAAGAAGGACAGGATCATCTTCACTTTCTTTGCTCCAATCAAATCCTCCAAAGCCATCATCAGATTTCAAAGCAGCATGTTCAGAATCTTCATCAAAAGCAGTGCTCCAGTCCAATGCTTCCACAGTGTCTTCAACTGCATCTTCCACTGCTACCATACAGTAAGTCACTGGTTCATCATCAAACTCTTCACTCCAGTCAACCTCTGATAAATTTTCTTGAGCAACCAAAGCCTTTGTTTCAGTTATTGGAATTTCCTTGAGCTCAAGTTTAGGCTTCTCAGATGTTCTGTTTGCTTGATACTTAGCAAACCTGCACTCCCTTGCAAAGTGACCAGTCTTTTGACAATTGAAGCATTCAATTTTAGATTTGTCAAAAGTTATTCCTTGTTTTGGTTTGAAATCAATATTTTTGCCTGTCTTCTTCATGTACTTTTTGATCCTTGCAGTGATCAAAGCAACTTGCCACCTGATATCAATTTCTTCAAGTGCATCCTCTTCAATCTGTGCTAGATCCTCTTCATAAGTGACAGGTAAGCTTGCTTGTTGTGCAAAGAAAGAGCACACAACTTCATCTGAGTTCAAAGTGGTAGATGGTGAGGCCTGCTCAGCATATGATGGGGGATTGTAAACGGCAGTACTTTGAGAAACAATACTTTGAGGAGAAGCAGTACTTTTGTAAGTACTGCTCTTCTTTTCAGATGATAGAAAAGCAATACTGTGAGATTTGGAACTGGGTTGACCACTCATCTCATGTTCATACACCTTCAGTTGATGATAGAGATCATCAAAGTCCATAACATCCAATCCTTGTTGTCCTCTGATCATAGTAGCAATCACATGCCATGAAGATGGCAAACTCCTTAGAAACTTCAAATTAGCATCCTCAACAGATACTTGTGCCTTGTATAATTCCAACATGTTGAGGAGATTCTGAAACCTATCATATGCAGCATCAAGACTCTCTCTTTCTCCTACTGTGAATGTTTCAAATTGTTGTTTCAACAAGTTTCTGTGCATCTTCTTAGAGGCTTCATTCCCTCCAAATCTGGTCTTGAGAGCAGCCCAGAGCTGCTTGGCATCTTTAGCATCATGAAACTTGAGAAGATGTCCATCTGGAATGGCAGACAAGAGAATGTTTAGAGCCTTCTCTTGATTCCTTATAGTTGCTTGTGGTAAAACTGCCTTTGGTGCTATAGGTTGTCCAGAAACTTGAACAGGTTCTTGAACAACTTCATTCCCATTCACAATTACATTCCACAGAGCATGGTCTGTAATGGCAATATACTGCCTCATCTTCATGCACCAGAGATCATATTCTCCCTTCTTGATAATTGGAATTCTGAGTGAGGTGATTGAGGGTTGTGGAACAGCTTCAGTCGTCATCTTGAATATTGTAGGGTTTCTTCCTAGTCAGAGTTTCCACACAAGCTCTGATACCACTTGTTGGATCGATATACTTTAATCAAACTAACTTAACTAGCTTGTTAAGGTTTAATGACCTCGGATAAATCCTAAGTTATTAACAAAGAAACACTGAGCAATCTTTATTAAGTACGCGGAATTTACTTAACAAAGCTAAGAAGAATAACTTTATTATAAACTCTAAATCTGCTTATTATGCAGATACTCTAATACAACTCTAAGATAATCGAACTTTTCTCTAAAACACTAATTCGTAAACTCTAAAACTCTTTTTCTGAAATCGTACCTCTAATGCCAATCTAGAAGTCCTTTTATAGGCTCAAGGATATCCTAGTCGGTTTACAATTGATAACCTTGTACGACAAGTAATCTAAACATGGAATACAATACTTTCCATAAACGAATATAACAGTTTGTTTGTTCTAGCAGTACTTTGACTTCATCTTGCAGTACTTTGACTTTGTCTTTAGCAGTACTTTGACTCTTTGACTTCTTCCAATACTTTGCAGCTTACAGTACTTTCATATCTTCAGTACTTTGATATCTTCAGCACTTTCATATCCCAACACCAATGTTCCCCGAAAGTATCAAAGTTATGATAAAAGAAGGTAATCAAAAACGAAAGAAACTAATACTCCCCTGATTAGCTCGGTAGGATCCGTGTAAAGTGGTGGTTAAATCCTTTCCAAGAAGAATTTATGCGTGAAAATCTCCTCAATCTTATGTAACTTCTTCTTGATAAACTAAACCTGCTCACTTGAAGAAAACAAACGAAACCTTCGCGTAAAATCGGCGGTAATAATATATATAAGACTCGATTTAAACTAGGATATAATGCTTGTGGAATGGATGTTTACAGAATTTCTAAGAAAATTAAGACCTGGAAAATTCCAAAAATTTATAAGTAGCTCAGAAAACGAGAAAAAGTGATCTGATGTTTTTACTCCTTCCTGACGCCGTCAGGTTATCCTGACAAAAACTGTTCTGCGATTTTCTGAAAAGATTCTGGAAAATTTACATCTTTAGAATCTGGAAAAATTTCTGCAAAAACATCCATTATGACTCGATACAAGCATTTGACTCTAACAAACAAACATATATATCTTTTAGTTAATTGTTATTCTCATGTTTACGTTTCTTTTGAAAACGTGTGTAATCCTCCCTACACTTATCCCTTATGTAAAATACCTTTATATGCAATTAAGACGAGGTTAAAAACAAAATAAAGCATTTTTTACAAATTTAAACATGAGGATAAATAATTAATAAAAGATATATGACACT
Organism: Chrysanthemum seticuspe; assembly: GCA_019973895.1. Taxonomy (NCBI): domain Eukaryota; kingdom Viridiplantae; phylum Streptophyta; class Magnoliopsida; order Asterales; family Asteraceae; genus Chrysanthemum; species Chrysanthemum seticuspe. The sequence goes on from BPTQ01000008.1 coordinate 140,461,458, forward strand.
AACAAGCAAACAATTAAGCATGGGTTGCCTCCCATGAAGTGCTTTTCTTTATTTAAGAGTCTTGTAGCTAGACTCGTAGTCGTGCTCCTACGTTGCCTCGTTTTACATCCTCAATGAGAATTCTATCATGTTGACAAAATTTTCATCGACTCTATACCTAGGCCCTAGGGTCAAGCAATCCTTATAATAATGCCTCCTTCTTTCCCACATGAATTTATAACCCTTTTCAACATCTTCCTTGCTCTTGTCCTCAAAAGCTTTGATGTTGTCTCGATCATAAATGGATAAGTGGCCATACTCATTTGTTTTCCAAGGCATCCTATAGGTGATCTCATCGGTTCCTTCCTTAAACCTAACTGTTCCATCATGCTTGTTATGGCTCATTCTAGATGTTTCAACAAACGGTTTCCCTAGCACAACTTGGGATAAACTATAGTCAATGACGCATCCTATATCTTCTAGGACCATAAAATCAACTAGGTAGGTGAAATTTCCTATAAAGACATGCACGTCCTTGACTCTTCCCACAAAGTTGCAAACTCCTCCTGGATACTTAGGGTCTCTCCTAATATTAAGTCGCTCATTCATAATGTCATTGTAGACAGCAGATGACATTACATTAATGGGAGATTTTGTATCTATGTAAGCGTGGTCGACACTCCTATATCCGATCATACAAGGGATTTTTAGGTTCCAGGGGTTTCCTCTCCTAATCTTTGGGCATATCCTAATGATAGGTGATCGTAGATTATCGATTATGTACTGATGGTACGCAACCTCTTCCTTAGTGGGGTAAAGATTGAAATAAGCACTATTTTCCACATCCACGTTTTTGTTTATCATGCCATTGTCCGAATTACTGCTGATCATAGAGCCAACTACAGAGGCGCTGACTACTTTCTCAACAGCTTCCCTAATTGTACTATCGAATATTTTCTGCAAATCCTGAAGGTCGGTGTTTCTACTCACATAGCGGCTTCGACGGTTGTGTTGGTTATTGGGTTGGGTTTTGAGTGACATTGACTTATTTGGTGTTGGATTATTAAGTGGTGGTTGGTTATCATCTTCCATGATGAAAAGTGATGGGTGTTACGAACAAAGGTCACGAAGAAGGGGGATAGACTAAGAGAAAGCTAAAAATGAAAAAAAAAAGTTTACTTGATAGGAATCAAGCAAAGAACCTAAACGAGGTGGACTACTAACTAGCTATTTGATCGGTGCTAAACAGTCAAGTCTGAAAGACTAAAAACTGCTCAAACACTAATGCAATTAAGATCAGAGGAGTAAAATGTTTCCCCGGGTCGTTATGTCCCAGCGAGCTATGCAATGGATCAATCAACGTCTAGTGATCGAGAAATTTGAATGATAAAGGGAATTGTGAGATTATTATGGCTACAGAAATATCAAACAAATTAAAAATGCCTTAAATGCAAATTAAAGAAAATTAAAAAGATAAAACCTATTAAATAAACGCTATCACTATATTTAAAGTGATGAACGTTTAAAACCTAAAACGTACGTTTAAATTAAAATCTACGCGACGTACAAAATAAAAAGTGAAACTAATTCAATATTAACCCTAAAAATATGAAAATGATGTTTTTACAAACCTAATGATATAAGAAAATATTTAGAAAAAGAAAATTATTTTTAAAACTAATTATCTAATTAAAAACTATTTTTAACTAATAATTAATTACCTAAAATACAAGAAAATAGGAAAATGAGCTAGAAAAATAAGATTAAGACTTGGAAAAGTCTAAAATATCAAAATAGACTTTTCAAAACTATTTTTGTATTTTTGAGACTATTTTTCTATTTTCTATGGATTTTAAACTATTAAAAACTAATTAAATTACTAAAAATTACCAAATAAGCTATGAAAAATCTAGAAAATTACTTTTTTCACTTTTTATATTTATCTAAGCCTAAGAAAATTGAAAACTTATTTTTTTGAACCTTTTTCTAATTTTTTGTATTAAATGCTATTTAAAAAGTATTAAAAACTAATTAAAAATAGGAAAAATAGCAAAACAGCTTATAAAAATCTGAAAATTTCAGGGAAACTCTAAAATAATATTAAGAAGCTATGAAAATTATAAAAACAGGGGGTTATGTGGAGAAATAAGCAACTGATCTCACAAGTGCTTATAAATAAGCACTAAAATAAGCCAAAAGCTTGCCAAAAGCTACCAAACTGATACAGAGGCTATAATAAGCTAAATATACCCTAATGCACTTAAAATCAACAGGCTATAACTACTGATAAGCAATTTTTAACTGAATTGATGTTTTTGATTTTAAACTAAAAACAGTTTTGGGTACTAGCTTGCAGACCAAGAATAAGCACACAAATAAGCTCTAAACTGAAAACCAATTATTGAAATCTCAACTAGACCTGGGTGACTACTTGTAACCAAAATACCAGCTTCTAACAAGCCAAAATGAATCCTGTGCAAGCTGCACAAAAGCTGAGAAAACCACTCAGTGTATACTGAGTGGTGCAGGGCAACTGAGGCCTACTTTGGGCTTATGCCCAAGCTTATCCAAAAAGCTTAAAGCAAAAACAGATATGAGGGTTTAAAGACAACCAAGCCAACTGCTTATATTCCAAAAATCAAACCTTGAAAAGCTTCAATGAGCCCTGAGCAACTGCTGCATTATTTGCTTAAATCCAACTTTGTGACATTTTTGACTTTTTGAAAACAGAAACACATTTGACTTTAGTGAACTTTAGACCCAATTTGATGATTGATGATGAAGTTAAATGATGTTATAAACCTAATGCAATCAATGTTTAATGATTCTAAACTCAAAACAATGGTTTGCACTTCTAAAAATCACAACAGTGATCAGTTGAGACAGTTTTAGAAGATTTTTGACTTTATTGGTGTTGCAGACCCAAACTCAGACAGATATGAGTTGAATATGACTCAACAAGCATGAACTAGCAAAACTTAATCAATGAACAAAACCTTGGGACAGTTTAAACAGCTGTGCCAAACACACCTTTACACCACTGTTAAACAAGTAAAACTAATTAAAACACTAATCCACTTAATTTTAATGATCAAACCAAGTTCAACTATCCTAAATACAGTTACTAGAACAAGATTTGCACTGGTTTGACAGTAGAAACAGATTATGCTTATAAACCAAATAATCAACTTACAAGTTGTCCAATAGCCACAATGGCTTGAATCCAAGAACCATGAACCACTAACCTATCCAAACCCCTAACCTAGCTCAATATCAACCCACATCCATAGCTGCTTCACCCATTTCCATTTCCTTTGCCATTTTTGACCCTGTTTGACTTTCTTTGACTTTAAGCACTTTTGATTGAAATTATTTGAAACTTAAAAATGAGCTTACAGAAACCAATAATAAGTTAATGTGAACTTGTTTGAGCTTATAGACAAGCTTATTAAAGCTTATTCATGGGACTTGGACTTTGCAATTTTCAACAGTAGACATAAATGATGAATTGTGATCAACAACTGATTTTGATGCTTGAGATTAATTGAAATACACTTAAACACATAAGTTTGATACAATTTGACAAAATGATACAAGTTTAATACTGAATTAACACTTTTACATAAAAAACGACATAAGAAAATAAATAAAAACTAGCAGACCCTTGCACTTGCTCCAATTGCTTCTCTTTTATAACCCAAACTCATTTTCTCTCACTTCTGAATGTTTCCCATCAATCCTGACCATTGGATGCCCTAGAATCAATCTCAACCGTTTAAACACTTTTTTGGCGCCAAAATCCTTTTCTGCCAATTGGGGGTGATATGGTTGGTGAAAGGGCATTAAATGATCCTTGGATGTTAGTTTAGGTGGAGGGGACATGGGAGAGTGGAATGGAGGCTGGGTTGGTGGTGTTGGTGGCTGGGCATGGTGGGAACAGACAAGGTAGAGGGAAAGGTGGGAAAGAGATGGGTTGACTGGTTTGACTGGATAGATATTATAAAGGGGGGGGGTTCAATATTCAGTTTGACAGGGGGTCACAAGGTGTGAAAGGGTCCAAGAGGTCACAAGGGTTTTAATAACACATAAGGACCTTTCATGTAATTTCTGAATTTGAGGGACCTAAACTGCCAATCTTGCAAAGTTGCTTCAAGGGACCATAATTGACAATCTCAATAAGTATAAGGACCAATGTTGCCAATTTGCCATTTTCCGGGGGCCATTTCTGCCAATTTTGAAAGTTGAAGGACTAAACTTGTAATTTCTCAAACTTTTTGATATTTTCCACCAAAGGACTAAATTTGACAACTTTTGATTTTAAAAGGACCTTTGGTGATTTATACTTTTGAAATTCGGGCTCAGGGACTATTTTTGACAATTCTTGAAACTTGGGGGACTGAAACTGCAATTTTTGCAAAATTGATATGTTTTTCATCTGATTTTGATATTTTTGAATTTGAAACACATAAAACACTGATTTGTGATATTTTGATCATTTAGATGTGTTTCTGAGTATTTTCAGATGATTTTGCAGTTTATTTTGTATAAAAATGATGAGTATTTACACACTCATCAATCCCCCACACTGAGATATTGCTAGTCCCTAGCAATGATTTGAGAAAACATAATGGATTTTAATCTCTTTACCAAAAGCCATTACTTCTGGAGTAGCCAAATGTTTTAGTTCAAGTAAGAACCATGGTACACTGATAACCATGTGATTTTGAGCAAACCACCAGCTTTCAACGGATTTGATTTTGTCTTTACCAGAAGCCGTACCCTTCTGGACTAGCCAACTCTTAGATAAATTATCAACATTATCTTTGGTGAGCTGAATACCAATTATGGTTTTTCCACTGCCTTTACCACAAGCCATAATCTTGCGGGCTAGCCAACTCATTATCTTTTGAGGATGATGGGGAGCTGAAGAACCATACAATTTTGGGCAAATTGCAAGCCATATAAACGGATTTGAGAAATCTTTACCAAGAGCCGTTTGCTCCTGGATTAGCCAATCCTTTTGTCTTACAGACATGGCGGACTGATAACCAGATGAGAAAGTGTAGAACACTTACTCCAAAAAAAAAATTTTTGGCCAAAAACGGGGGGATTAGGCGGTATAATTACATGATAAAATTCGTGAGAATCCCCCCCACACTTAGAAATGAATATTGCCCTCAATATTCAAAGTACCGGCGGTTATGCCGAAACAAAGAACGTGAAAGGGAAATATTAAGGCCATTATTTAGAAAGATGATTTTTTTGTTTTTTTTTTTTTTTTTTTTTTTTTTTTTTTTTTTTTGAAACATGTGGGCAACCCCCCCACACTAGGGTGGTAGAAAGAGGTGAGAAAACAGAAATATGGGTGAAAACCCATATGGTGTGCTACTGTTTTTGATTCCCGAGTCGCTAGCTTGACTCGATCCCCGCATTCATTGGTTCATGGGGAAAGTTTGAAGATCCGGGACAACCATGGATGGAATGTCCTCTCCAAAATAGTGCTTCACTCGATGACCATTCACTTTGAAATTAGGACCATCGGGTTGAGATAACTCAATGGTGCCATAAGGATAAACCTTAGCGATAGTGAATGGACCAGACCAACGGGACTTGAGCTTTCCCGAGAAAATCTTCAATCTTGAATTGAAAAGAAGGACTCTATCACCAACGTTGAAAAGGCGGTTCTTGATTTTTGAGTCATGAATCTTCTTTGTCTTTTGTTTATAGATCAAAGAGTTCTCGTAAGCTTGATCACGGAGTTCATTTAATTCATTCATTTGAACTTTCCGATGATCACCCGCTGTCTGTATATCAAAGTTAGCATGTTTCAAGGCCCAGTATGCCTTGTGCTCTAGCTCAACTGGAAGATGACATGCCTTCCCGTACACCAGCTTGTATGGAGTGCACCCGATGGGTGTTTTGTAAGTTGTACGGAAGGCCCAGAGTGCATCATCTAACCTATCCGACCAAGAGGCACGGTTTTCACCAACCGTCCTCTCCAAGATTCTTTTAATCCCCCGGTTAGAAACTTCCACTTGCCCACTTGTTTGCGGGTGGTACGCAGTAGAGGTACGGTGAGTTACACCATACTTTTGCATGACTCTTGCAAATTGGTCATTACAGAAATGCGTACCACGATCACTGATGATGGCTCGTGGAGTTCCAAACCTAGCAAATAAGGATTTTAAGAATTTCACCACAACTCGGGCATCGTTGGTGGGTAAAGCCTTAGCTTCAACCCATTTTGATAAGTAGTCAACGGCCACGAGTATGTACTTATTTCCATGAGAAGAAGGAAATGGCCCCATAAAGTCAATGCCCCATATGTCAAAGATCTCACACACTTGAATGGCGTTTTGCGGCATTTCATTCCTTTGTGAGATATTCCCGTGACGTTGACAAGCGTCACAGGTTTTGACGAATTCATGGGCATCCTTATAGATTGTGGGCCAATAGAATCCCGAATCAAACACCTTTTTGGCGGTGTAATTGGGGCTATGATGTCCCCCAGTAGGTCCAGAATGGCAAGCTTTGAGAATGTCAATAGCTTCCTGACCATGTACACATCGCCGGATGACTTGATCCGCACAAATTTTAAACAAGTAGGGGTCGTCCCAGAAATAATGTTTCACATCTTTAAAGAATTTATTTTTCTGTTGGGACGACATCCCTTTCACAACAAAGTTACCCGCATGGTAATTTGCAAAGTCAGCAAACCATGGGGTAGAAGAATCTCCACGAAAAGAAACCATATTGAGTGTTTCGAGAGGAAATGTTTCATTGATTTCCTTTTTCTCGAACACATTTTGATGAGGGTTCTCTAATCGGGAAAGATGATCAGCAGCCAGGTTCTCAGCTCCTTTTTTATCACGAATGATGATATCAAATTCTTGTAGGAGGAGAACCCAACGGAGCAATCTCGGCTTTGCATCTTGTTTTGCAAAGAGATATTTGAGTGCCGAGTGATCCGTATACACCACGCATTTGGTCAAGATAAGATATGGCCGAAACTTCTCAAACGCATACACCACAGCTAATAATTCTTTTTCCGTAGTGGTGTAGTGGGTCTGAGCTTCAGTCATAGTTTTGCTCGCGTAGTGGATTGGCTGGAAATGCTTGGTTTTGCGTTGCCCCAAGACTGCACCGATTGCAAAGTCACTTGCATCGCACATGAGCTCGAATGGTAAATCCCAGTCGGGGGCAACTAGAATGGGTGCTTCCGTAAGCTTTTTCTTAAGTGTTTCAAAAGCTTCGATGCACTCAGGAGAGAAGATGAAAGGAGCATCTTTTTCGAGAAGATGGGTCATAGGCCGGGCGATTTTAGAGAAATCCTGAATGAATCTACGATAAAACCCGGCATGACCAAGAAAACTCCTAACACCTTTGACAGTAGTGGGATGAGGCAGTTTAGCAATGACATCAACTTTTGCTCTATCCACTTCGATCCCATTCTTAGAAATCTTATGGCCGAGGACTATGCCCTCTTTGACCATAAAGTGGCTCTTCTCCCAGTTTAGACAGAGATTGGTGTCTTCACACCTTTTAAGCATTTTGTCTAGATGGGAGAGACAAGTCTGAAATGAGTCCCCAATGACCGAGAAGTCATCCATAAACACCTCCATAGTTTCCCCGATCATGTCGTGGAAAATGGCCATCATACAACGTTGGAACGTGCCAGGAGCATTGCATAAGCCAAAAGGCATACGTCTATAGGCAAACGTCCCGTATGGGCAGGTGAATGTGGTTTTCTCTTGATCCAGCGGATCAATGGGGATCTGAAAGTAACCTGAGAAACCATCAAGGAAACAATAGTACTCGTTCCCTGCTAATCTCTCAAGCATCTGGTCCATGAAGGGTAGAGGAAAATGGTCTTTTCGGGTGGCGTCATTTAACTTTCGATAGTCAATACACACACGCCAACCCGTAACCAATCGAGTTGGAATCAACTCGTTTTCTTCATTCGTGACAACAGTAATGCCACCCTTTTTTGGAACGCAATGAATTGGGCTAACCCAAGGACTATCAGAGATCGGGTAAATCAGACCGGCATCAAGAAGTTTGAGAACCTCTTGTTTGATAACCTCATGAATCTTAGGATTCACCCTTCTCTGAGTTTGGACTGCTGGCTTGAAGTCATCCTCCATTAAGATTTTGTGAGTACAAAACTCAGGGTTGATACCCTTAATATCGGAGAGTTTCCAAGCAATTGCTTGCTTGTGTGACTTCAAGACCTTTATGAGAGCAGTTTTCTCCTCCTCAGTCAAGTCTTTAGCAATAATAACGGGTAATTTATCATCACCCTCCAAGAATGCATACTCGAGATGAGGAGGTAGGTCCTTAAGTTCAACCTCGGGAAATGCTTCAGTAGATGATTGCACTGATTTGATTTCCTCAATCGTGATTTCTTTCGGAGGGGGTGAAGGTAATGGATCTTCATTAAGCAATTGCTCAAGATAAAGAATATCCCCCTCCGAATCATAAACACCATCAATTCCAGGCGGAATTGATTCATCAGTAGCCAGAAATTCATCGATCTCTTCCAGAAGGAAGTCACCTCCCTCAAACGGAGTGAGAGAGGGGGAAGAGTCGGCAATGATAGGTTGAGGAGATGTGGTGGAATTAGAATTCCCACTCACAGAATTATGAAGATAACCAAGAAACTCTTGAGAGTACTCCTCCGAAGCAATGTCAATTAAATCGACTCGATTAATTGATTCAGTATCATAATTTGAGGAGTACCTCGAAGTCTGATCGAGGTTAAAAGTAACAGCTTCGTTACCCACACGTAGAGTGATCTCTTGCTCAAATACATCGATAAGAGCACGGCCCGTCCTCAGAAATCCCCGCCCAACAATGAGAGGAACTCGAGGATCAGCATCGAAATCAACAACCACAAAGTCAGCTGGGAAATGGAACTTTCCTACTTTCACGAATACATCCTCGGCAATGCCAAGAGGACGCGAGATAGAACGATCTGCAAGCTCAAGAGTCATGCAGGTAGGAATGAGTTCCGGAAGGGACAGTTGTTTCCATACTGAATACGGCATCAGATTGATGCTTGCACCAAGATCGGCTAGGGCAAAGCACTCAATCATCCCGGGAAAAACACAAGGAAGAAGAAATTTTCCGGGATCTCCTAGCTTCTCGGGAAGCTTCTTTAACAACACTGCTGAGCAATTCTCATTCAAAGGAGTCTTAGCCATTTCAAACAGCTTTTCTTTGTTGCTCAGCATGTGTTTCAGAGTAGATGCAAACTTGGGCATTAACATGATGGCATCCGCGAAGCTTATGTCAAAGTGAAGTTCTTGGAAAATCTGAAAGAATTTTTCCATCTGATGACTAGCTTTCTCGCGGAGCTTTTGCTCATGTAACCGTGAAGGGTAAGGAAGAGAAGATTTGGATTTCTGATTCTCAACAGGAGCTACAGGAGGTTCAAAAACAACTCCTTGATTTGACTTGGGTTGCTGGACCACTTGAGGTTGGACTACCGAAGGTTGGACGTGTGCGGTACTTCGTGGACTTGAATAATGCACTTTGTCCGTTGTTTCCTTGGTAACTTGACTAAATGCCACAGGAGGAGGGGGCATTGGAGTCGTAGGTCCATTGTGTTTTGGAGGTTCGCTTTCCACTACCTTCGGGATAGAAGAAGAAGAGGTAGTAGGAACAGCAGGTCCAGCATATGAAGCACCACTTCGGGTTGTGATCGCCTTTGCATCGCCCCTCGGATTAGCGATCGTGTTGCTAGGTAGAGTACCTGAGCCCGAGGGTCGATCATTTAAAGACTTCTTGATGTCAGAAATTTGGCTGACCAACAACCGATTCATTTCCTCTTGGGATTTCATGAATTGTTTCAACAGCTCATCAGATGATGGGCCAGTTGGAACAATGGCTTGAGTTTGAACAGGGAAATTCTGGCCTCTATTGTTAGGATTAGGGCCTTGATTCTGAAAATTCCCTTGATTGTTTGCATGAAAATACCCAGGGTTGAAATTTCCCTGACCTGGGTTTCTATTGAAATTTCCTTGATGTTGGAAATTTTGATTCTGATTTTGAAAACCGTTGTTCTGATTGAAATGACCTTGGTTTTGAAAACCTTGGTTTGGTCTATTCTGATTCTGATTACGGTTTTGGTTTTGATTGAAACCGGGAGGTCCAGAGTAGTGGTTAGGACGGTGGTTCGGGTCTATAGGAGCACGATATTGATTGCCTCCTTGATTAGACATCCCGCCCACAGCATTAGCTTCAAAGGGGTTACCATCGGTGGCCATACAGTTGTAATAAGCATGGGGGCCACCACAGGTAACACAGACTTCCACTTTCTTAACCTCAGCAGGAGGTGAGGTTTGTGGAAAAGAGACTTTCTTCTGATTGGAGAGAACCAAAGCTTGGATAGCTTCCGTGAGTTTATCAATCTTAGCATCGGTGCTAGACTGACTCACGGGCGATGAAGAAGAAGAAGGACCAACACTGACTTGGGAAACAACCGGCTTGCTTCGTGCAGTGCGGACCTTGGACTTGTTTTCGATTATCGCCAAAGCTTCTTTGACAGTTTTGCTTAGGAAATTTCCTCCCGCGGAGGAATTGAGAGAATCTTGATCAGATTGACTCACTCCATTGTAGAAAGTATCGAGTTGCATCAACTCGGAGAAACCGTGGTGAGGACATTTGCGAAGCAATTCCTTGAAACGATCCCACGATTCACTGAAGGATTCATCAAACTTCTGAGTGAACTTGATGATTTCATTTTTAAGACTGGTGGTCTTGGAAGGTGGATAGAATTCATTCACAAATTTCTTCACCAGATCTTCCCATGTCTCTATTGATTTAGGGGGTTGCTTTTCAAGCCAAATCCGGGCTTGCCCCTCAAGAGAAAACGGGAACAGAAGAAGCTTAACAGCATCAGAAGGGACATTCTTATACTTGATGGTAGATGCAATCTTGTTAAACCATCTTATATGAGCATGAGGATCATCCCGCTCAAAACCGTAGAACTGATTTGAAGTTACAAGATTCAGTAACCCGGTCTTGAGTTCAAAATTTTCAGCCACGATGGCTGGCACAACGATAGCATCTCCATACCCGTCGATGGGTGCCTGGAGAAGCTCACACATAGGAATTTCATCCGCCATGATAGCGGAAGTAGTGTGAACAGCCCGGATCTCAGATCCGACTGATGGAGCAGAAAGTCTACGAACACGCCTCCTTGGAATCTTGACAAGTTCACGAAATGGGCTCACAGATCTAGAAGAGCGAGTGCGCATACACAAGAGTTAACTCTAAGGAAACTCAGAGTTAAGGAGAGAGATGGAATTATGCAATCTTTCACATGAGAATGAGAATTATGAAGACGTTTTGTAAAAATGGTGGTGAGAAGAATCTTTTGGGTTTTCTGGTTCTGAAACGTCGATATCACAACAAAATCAATTAACACAAAATCGAGGCAAAACAACAGTGAACTTAACCAATAATCCACAATGAATGGCTTCTTTGAAAAAGGTACACCAATCACAAGGACACAAAGGCAAGTTTTATATCTTTAGTTCGGGAACTTATTATGGTCGCACCCCCAGTTAGGTAGTGCACTGCCTTGGTTTTCGGTGGTAATCTTTTAAGTTGTTAATTATTAGAGAAAACGACGATTCTTTTTGTATTTTTATTTTTGATACATATATAGAAACAAAAGAGAAAATATTTTTGTGTTTTATACGTTTTTGGCTGTTTTTGGGTTTTTGGATTTTTTAGAAGAAAATATGGATATATATATATACAGATATGGGTGATATAAACAATGAGTGAGGATTCAAACAACTAATCTGCTAAAACGGGAGATAAATCAGCACAGCTCCCCGGCAGCGGCGCCAAAATTTGATCGGTGCTAAACAGTCAAGTCTGAAAGACTAAAAACTGCTCAAACACTAATGCAATTAAGATCAGAGGAGTACAATGTTTCCCCGGGTCGTTATGTCCCAGCGAGCTATGCAATGGATCAATCAACGTCTAGTGATCGAGAAATTTGAATGATAAAGGGAATTGTGAGATTATTATGGCTACAGAAATATCAAACAAATTAAAAATGCCTTAAATGCAAATTAAAGAAAATTAAAAAGATAAAACCTATTAAATAAACGCTATCACTATATTTAAAGTGATGAACGTTTAAAACCTAAAACGTACGTTTAAATTAAAATCTACGCGACGTACAAAATAAAAAGTGAAACTAATTCAATATTAACCCTAAAAATATGAAAATGATGTTTTTACAAACCTAATGATATAAGAAAATATTTAGAAAAAGAAAATTATTTTTAAAACTAATTATCTAATTAAAAACTATTTTTAACTAATAATTAATTACCTAAAATACAAGAAAATAGGAAAATGAGCTAGAAAAATAAGATTAAGACTTGGAAAAGTCTAAAATATCAAAATAGACTTTTCAAAACTATTTTTGTATTTTTGAGACTATTTTTCTATTTTCTATGGATTTTAAACTATTAAAAACTAATTAAATTACTAAAAATTACCAAATAAGCTATGAAAAATCTAGAAAATTACTTTTTTCACTTTTTATATTTATCTAAGCCTAAGAAAATTGAAAACTTATTTTTTTGAACCTTTTTCTAATTTTTTGTATTAAATGCTATTTAAAAAGTATTAAAAACTAATTAAAAATAGGAAAAATAGCAAAACAGCTTATAAAAATCTGAAAATTTCAGGGAAACTCTAAAATAATATTAAGAAGCTATGAAAATTATAAAAACAGGGGGTTATGTGGAGAAATAAGCAACTGATCTCACAAGTGCTTATAAATAAGCACTAAAATAAGCCAAAAGCTTGCCAAAAGCTACCAAACTGATACAGAGGCTATAATAAGCTAAATATACCCTAATGCACTTAAAATCAACAGGCTATAACTACTGATAAGCAATTTTTAACAGAATTGATGTTTTTGATTTTAAACTAAAAACAGTTTTGGGTACTAGCTTGCAGACCAAGAATAAGCACACAAATAAGCTCTAAACTGAAAACCAATTATTGAAATCTCAACTAGACCTGGGTGACTACTTGTAACCAAAATACCAGCTTCTAACAAGCCAAAATGAATCCTGTGCAAGCTGCACAAAAGCTGAGAAAACCACTCAGTGTATACTGAGTGGTGCAGGGCAACTGAGGCCTACTTTGGGCAAAAACATATATGAGGGTTTAAAGACAACCAAGCCAACTGCTTATATTCCAAAAATCAAACCTTGAAAAGCTTCAATGAGCCCTGAGCAACTGCTGCATTATTTGCTTAAATCCAACTTTGTGACATTTTTGACTTTTTGAAAACAGAAACACATTTGACTTTAGTGAACTTTAGACCCAATTTGATGATTGATGATGAAGTTAAATGATGTTATAAACCTAATGCAATCAATGTTTAATGATTCTAAACTCAAAACAATGGTTTGCACTTCTAAAAATCACAACAGTGATCAGTTGAGACAGTTTTAGAAGATTTTTGACTTTATTGGTGTTGCAGACCCAAACTCAGACAGATATGAGTTGAATATGACTCAACAAGCATGAACTAGCAAAACTTAATCAATGAACAAAACCTTGGGACAGTTTAAACAGCTGTGCCAAACACACCTTTACACCACTGTTAAACAAGTAAAACTAATTAAAACACTAATCCACTTAATTTTAATGATCAAACCAAGTTCAACTATCCTAAATACAGTTACTAGAACAAGATTTGCACTGGTTTGACAGTAGAAACAGATTATGCTTATAAACCAAATAATCAACTTACAAGTTGTCCAATAGCCACAATGGCTTGAATCCAAGAACCATGAACCACTAACCTATCCAAACCCCTAACCTAGCTCAATATCAACCCACATCCATAGCTGCTTCACCCATTTCCATTTCCTTTGCCATTTTTGACCCTGTTTGACTTTCTTTGACTTTAAGCACTTTTGATTGAAATTATTTGAAACTTAAAAATGAGCTTACAGAAACCAATAATAAGTTAATGTGAACTTGTTTGAGCTTATAGACAAGCTTATTAAAGCTTATTCATGGGACTTGGACTTTGCAATTTTCAACAGTAGACATAAATGATGAATTGTGATCAACAACTGATTTTGATGCTTGAGATTAATTGAAATACACTTAAACACATAAGTTTGATACAATTTGACAAAATGATACAAGTTTAATACTGAATTAACACTTTTACATAAAAAACGACATAAGAAAATAAATAAAAACTAGCAGACCCTTGCACTTGCTCCAATTGCTTCTCTTTTATAACCCAAACTCATTTTCTCTCACTTCTGAATGTTTCCCATCAATCCTGACCATTGGATGCCCTAGAATCAATCTCAACCGTTTAAACACTTTTTTGGCGCCAAAATCCTTTTCTGCCAATTGGGGGTGATATGGTTGGTGAAAGGGAATTAAATGATCCTTGGATGTTAGTTTAGGTGGAGGGGACATGGGAGAGTGGAATGGAGGCTGGGTTGGTGGTGTTGGTGGCTGGGCATGGTGGGAACAGACAAGGTAGAGGGAAAGGTGGGAAAGAGATGGGTTGACTGGTTTGACTGGACAGATATTATAAAGGGGGGGGTTCAATATTCAGTTTGACAGGGGGTCACAAGGTGTGAAAGGGTCCAAGAGGTCACAAGGGTTTTAATAACACATAAGGACCTTTCATGTAATTTCTGAATTTGAGGGACCTAAACTGCCAATCTTGCAAAGTTGCTTCAAGGGACCATAATTGACAATCTCAATAAGTATAAGGACCAATGTTGCCAATTTGCCATTTTCCGGGGGCCATTTCTGCCAATTTTTAAAGTTGAAGGACTAAACTTGTAATTTCTCAAACTTTTTGATATTTTCCACCAAAGGACTAAATTTGACAACTTTTGATTTTAAAAGGACCTTTGGTGATTTATACTTTTGAAATTCGGGCTCAGGGACTATTTTTGACAATTCTTGAAACTTGGGGGACTGAAACTGCAATTTTTGCAAAATTGATATGTTTTTCATCTGATTTTGATATTTTTGAATTTGAAACACATAAAACACTGATTTGTGATATTTTGATCATTTAGATGTGTTTCTGAGTATTTTCAGATGATTTTGCAGTTTATTTTGTATAAAAATGATGAGTATTTACACACTCATCACTATTCTATTCCCCGGCAGCGGCGCCAAAAACTTGATACGCTTACGCAGCGCGTTCGGGGTCAAAGGAACTTCCTTTTCGTCGAGCAAGTTTTTCAACACCCTAGGCAGTGAACCTAATCGTTGTAGTGTAGTATTAGGGTAAGCCACGGGTATTGATATCGTTCTCTAGGGGAATAGGAATGCTAGTGAGAAGTTACTACGCTAAGGTTGAGGTTGAGGAAGATTATTTTTTATCTTTTTTATGTTTTTTAGGAAATTGAAAGGTACGAATCTCGGGTATTGGATTTGGGGAGGGGGGTTGGTATTTCTACCGATTACTCTACTATTATCTAATTATCTAAACTAAGGTGGTGGTAGTCTATGTCTAATTAATGTGTGCTCGTATGATAGTTTAAAGATGTGTTACTTAGGTTTTACTACTCCTTAATTATCTCCTATTGATGGTTGAGTTGTCACGTCTTATTCTTAGTTGCGTTGTGTGTCTAAGGTTGTAGGGTATGCGTTTCTCCCTAACTCTTTGAACTTACCAAAGGGTCTCGTCTACAAAACCCACTAGGGATAATAAACTCTTACTCTAAGGCACTCTTTGGATGGTTTAGCTTAAAACTACTCAGGTAATTATATTCTAAGGTTCACAAAGATGAATCAAGCATTAAGTACACAACGAATGACCTATCGCATTACTAGATCATTAATCAACTAAGATAAGAAACAACCAATCAATATTTAATAATTAAGTTTCATATTCCCTAAGCAAACACACAAATAAATTAGCCGGACATGGAGAACATGCAAGCATACACACAAATAATCAAAGACATAATTGAATTGATGAAGTAAATACTTATCTTGATGTAAGATAGGGTTTGAAACCCTAAAATACTGTACAAGACACCCTTGGTTCGGTTTTAGGTTTTTACTCCACAAAAAGACTCTCCTAAAACTGAAAATTTCGGATTCTATATATAATATTACATATGCGACGGCGTCACCTTATGTTTTGTGACGCCGTCGTGTCGCCGTCATTAGGGTTTCGTCTTGGCCACGTTAATCTTGTGACGGCGTCACCTTATGTCTGTGACGCCGTCCTCTTCAGCTTCTGACGTCGTCTAGATTGAATCTAGGTCGTCTGAGTAGCAACGGCCTACTCTTTTAAAGCCCGACATCGTCACTTGAAAATAGGGTATTTGGCTACTGTATCGTCACAAAAATCCTCCGGGCATCGCAATTAACACCTGACGCCGTCGCCTTCTGTTTTCAGCAGCTTTGAGTGTCTCGATTATGACTTTGGCCATTTTCTTCATATATCCGCGCCTTTTCGTCCAAATAAGTGCCATTCCAGCATTTTGCCTTCAAGAGACCTAAAAAGTGAAAAGGAACGATATTAGGCAATAACGGATACAAAAGTGATCAAATAAGGGCTTAAACGACCCCTCAAAATGGTACCTTTTAAAACCTTATCAAATACATATGCTACTGGTTGTTACTTAGGTAACACTGGTATTGACGACAAGACGTCATGGACCCAGTGACGCACTGCACTAAACTTCCCAAGCCACTCAAGTTCCTCTTAAAAGGGCTTGTTTCATTCTCGGGGAACCGACATAATCTATCGACTTTCTCTTAGAGATGGTTGATATTGAAGTAGGAGACCCTCTCCCTAGTCTCCGATACAGGATCCAAATATGCACAAATTGAGTCTAGAGCCACGAGATCATCAATAAATCTCCTTAGGACACTTTCAATGAAGACTCTCTGTTTCACACAATGTGGAAAGAGACATTATATCTTGAGTCCTACGCATTATCCTTGTGGTATTGTCAGAACATCTGAGTGATATGAATACATATTCACAATGAAGATGGAAAGCCTTCTGGAGCCAACATCAAACAAGCTCCTGGTAGGTGGCATGTGAGATATATTCTATAGATCAACCATGTGACAACTGAACAGAAACAATGGGGCGATTCAATCTTTTGAATCAATCCTGGTTCAGGTTATGGATTGACGGATACCTTTGAAAAACCAGTCGTTGTGACTAAAAGTTCTTTTCCATAGCACATCGACTGTGTTTTAATGTTCCAAAATTAAAGGGTATTTATGGTTGATAATTGATTTTCCATAAAACATTCGTGGTATTGCAAAACACTTTCTATATAGCAATACACGATTGTTTTTCAAATCATTTTTCATCAATCAGTGAATCTCAATTCGCTGGTTCACTCACTCCGTGTTGTCTTCTTTGAGACGTTCCGGTTTGAGAACAGCTAGAACAGCTACGAAACCCTGTCAAGGAGATTCTTCGGAATTATTCCTGATCACAGGCAGTACTTGTACTGATCAACGGGGAACCGTGGGCCGTGTACCTCAATTCAACAAAAGTGATCAAAGACACTTTTGTGCGCTTTATTGCTAACTGTTTTATGCAGGAACACCCGACGTTTGCAGCTGATCAGAATGAAGCGGTCAATCCATAGCCACATGCTCACACATTACATTCATCTCTAAAGAAATCATGATAAGTGCATCAATGACTCTGATGCTTTCAATCCATGCTTCTGCTACGCTACTGCAAATATCATGAATCAGCTAAAGCTTCCGCTACTCTGATAAGAAGATATCATGATCCAGAATGTGAGCATGTCGGTCCAAAAGTCACAACATCACATACTATCAACACCACAAAGGAAGAGTCAGAGATTTATGAGTGCTGATAATCTCAAAGCTGGTTTCAAATACTCTATCAACACGTGGATCAGTTTAAGACCTCCACTCGATTTTTCAAAACATGCAGAACATGATGAATCAAAGACTACGAGCTAAAGAACAAAAGTGCTTAATCAAAGAAACCAAGAACATCGAAACGTTATTTCAGTTTGTAATCATTGTAAGTTGAGGTGACTTCCCTTAGGGGGAGATTGTTGGGATTTAGTAAATCCAGTACTTAAAGTGTCGGTCACCTTAAGTATTTATACTCGTTAAAAAGCTAGTAGTCGTAGCTATTCAGTGTTAGTATTTAGATTACTTTGTAACACCGTGGAAGACGGATGGGTCTTTACCCGCTGTATGCCTGATCCACAGCCTAAAGTAGGCGTCTAAGCTTGTACCCTATAAATACCCTTTGCCCTCCAAGGCAAAGGGTTGGAGCTTCATAATATATTTTTCTTTGTCTCTCTAGGGTTCTCATCTTCTCCCATTTTTCTCTCTCTCTCTAAACCATTTAACCTAAAGGCGCCGCATCTATTGTATATCAAACCAAGATCCTACAGGAGAGATCGTGATTTAAATCTCAAATCTGTTTTAATGGAATTGGTTTTAGTCCTTCAAAGGCACTCCTGCCTCCATGTGCCAAACGATTTCAATATACATAATGCACATGTTGAGGGGGAGCATTTATCCAAAAGCCAGATGAGTTTTTAAATCAGGCACATTTTATCTCATGTTTTCTAAACCTTATTAAATCACTTGGGATCAAAAATCTCAAAGGGTTTGATATTTTTGATCGTGGGAGAATTTGTGATTTAATTATGAAATCTGATAAATGATGATCGTTTTGATTCAAAGTGCAAGTTCTCTCTAATATGTGCTAAACTCTTTCGTTTATCGATGAACATATTGAGGGGGAGCAAATGGTTTCTTAATGGCTTTTGTGATCGTGGATGTGCTTCAAAAGAACTCTTTCCTCTATGTGATAAAAATGATTTCAAAAATCCTATGCACATATTGAGGGGGAGAATTTACCAAAGAAAATCAAATGGCTTTTTCCATGGAAATTGTGATCAAGAAAAGATTTCAAAGTCCTCTTGCCTCCATGTGCGAAACAATTTCAAAATCATATGCACATGTTGAGGGGGAGCATTTCTAAAATGATCAAAAACAATTAAGGTACAAAATGTTTTGATTTTATATCACAAGTACCTTGATTGGATTTTTCAAATGGTTTTTTCAATTGGTTTCGAGAAGGAATGAACTGTACCAAAAGACCGACCATTTTACTTTATGTATGGAGTTATAAGGATGGTTAGGTTAGGTATTCGTTCCCACGATCCCGCCAGAGCCGGAGGGATCTACCCAGGGACAATCCACTAGATAGTGTAGAGTCCTTAGGTATGATGAAAAAAGGAAAAAAGTGAGATATGGGAAAAGTGCGGACTGAGATAGAGCTAGAACTGGAATAAACCCAACAAGGTTCTTGTTATGAAGTCTCGGTAAGCACTGAAGGGGTTGAAGAATGAAAAAGAAATGAATGTGAAAAAGGGTGAAAAGAAATAGCCCTCCAATAATTCAACCTTAGGGCAGTAACCGGGTTCAATACATATGCTACTGGTGGTTACTAAGGTAATACTGGTATTGAAGACAAGACGTCATGGACCCAGTGACGCACTGCACTAAACTTCCCAAGCTACTCAAGTTCCTCTTAAAATGGCTTGTTTCATTCTCACGGGGAACCTACATAATCTATCGACTTTCTCTTAAAGAGTGTTGATATTGAAGAAGGAGACCCTCTCCCTAGTCTCCGGCATAGGAACCAAATGTGCACAATTGAGTCTAGAGCCAAGAGATCATCCACAATATCTCATTAGGACACTAAATTAATGAAGACTTGTTGTTTCACACAATGTGGAAAGTAAGAATATATTAAGAGTCCTACGCATTATCCTTGTGGTATTGCCAGAACATCCGAGTGATATGTAAAAATATTCACGATGAAGATGGAAATCCTTCTAGAGCCAACATCAAACAAGCTCTTGGTGGGTGACATGTGAGATCTTCTAGTAAGATCAAGCTTGTAACAACTGGATATAAACAATGGGGCGATTCACTCGTGAATCAACCTAGGTCCAGGAAATGAATTGACGAATGCTTTTGGAAAAACCGTTCGATGTGCAAATCTTCTTTTCTCTAGCACATCGAATGTGTATTCATTTTCAAACACAAAAAGTATCTCTGATTGAAAAAATACTTTTGGAAAAACCGTTCGATGTGCAAATCACTTCTTTTCTCTAGCACGTCGAATGTGTATTCTTTTCATATACAAAAAGTATTTTTGATTTAAAATTGATCTTTCTCATAAAACCTTCATCGTATTGCAAAACTATTTCTTCTAAGCAATACGCGATTGTTTTCAAATCAAATTCGCTGGTTCGCTGGTTCACTCACTCCGTGTTGTCTTCTTTGAGACGTTACTGTTTGAGAACAGCTAGAGCAGCTGTCAAACCCTGTCAAGGAGATTCTTAGGAATTATTCCTGATCACAGGCAGTACTTGTACTGATCAACGGGGAACCGTGGGCCGTGTACCTCAATTCAACGAAAGTGATCAAAGACACTTTCGTGCGTTTTATTGCTAACTTTTGTTTGCAGGTACATTTGGACGGTTGCAGCTGATCAGAATTGAGGAGTCAATCCAAAGCCGCATGCTCACAGAATCCACGCTTAATTGAAGAAATCATGACTGGTGCATATCTACATAACATGGTTCTGATATTTTTAACCAGTAAAGCTTTCGCTACTCTGATGGAAAGATGTCATGATTCAAAAGTGTGAGCATGTCGGTCCAAAAGTCACAACATCACATGAAGGCAACACAACTATGGATGATCCAGAGAGATTTGTTGTGGCTGATGATCTCAAAGAAAGCTCGAAGATCATCAAAGATGTGGATCAGTTAAAGGCCTCCACTAAAAGTACAAATCAATGCGGACTTTGAAGAATCGCTACTAAAGCACAAAGACTGCGGAATTGAAGAATTGAAGTCTACGAGCTCAAGAACAAAGTCAAGAATAGAATGCTAGGATGCAATATGTATTTCATAGGGTGACCTCCCTTAGGGGGAGATTGTTAGGAATTGGAAATTCCATGTTAAAGTGTCGGTAACCCCAATTATACTCTAGCATAAGTTAGCTCGTAGACTTGTCGTTAGTTACGTTATTTAGTAGTTAATTAGTTAGTTTGTAGCGTAGTATAGTTTAGTGTAACACCGTGGCGGAAGGATGGGTCTTTACCCACTGTATGCCTGATCCACAGTCCGACAGGAGGACGTATAAGTTGTAAGTATAAATACCCCTTCCATCCTTGGAAGGGGTGGTGCTTTTCTCATAATCTAACCTTACATTTGTGAAGCAAGTCTCTACCAAGAAAACAACCTCTCATCTCTTTCTCTCTCAAATGGCTAACATGTATTTCCATCATCCAAGACCACCCGAATCATCAAACACAATAATATTACGATCCTACATCGACCCCCTTGTGAAACCCTTTTGTTGCACTCACCTTTAGTGCAAGATACCCCTAGATACGCCCTTCTGAGCCATTCCTTTCATGTTGTCAACCCAATATATTGTTTCGTTACACCTTTACACCTTAGCCTACCATGTAGTCTTTATTTGTGATTGGGAAGTCATCATTTGCCTAAGTTCAAGGTTCGAGTGGAAAGGTTTGGAAATCACGCTTTCATCGACAACATTTATGAAGATCAATGAAGACCCCCCGAATTCCCATTGTTCATCTCAAGTGGGGGGATGTTATTTATTATGTTTAGTTGAAAAAAAAAAGTTGATTGAGTTGTGATATTGTAAAGTGCGATGCTATAAGCACTATTGTATGAGCTTTATTGATTAGTATCGAGGAGGCCACCTCGGTCACATTTGAAGATTGGAGTTGGTAGTTATGCCAACAGAAGAAGAAAAGGTAGTGTGCCCATCACGACGTCCTTTAATGACACAACTACCTTGCATTTCATGATCCGGTTTCTAGACTTCTAAACTTGAACTTTGGGCGGACGGTAAGTGGTGATGACTTGGTTATAGATTTAGACTACCTGCTTGTTTTTTTTTTTCATTTTACACCAATTATATATCCCATGTGTTATCCTACCCTTTAGTCATGAAGCGTGTCTAGGTGATGCAGCGAGAAATCTTTAGTGTCTTGGCCATGGATTTGGTCATGTATCATTGATTTTGTCCACTTCGCCGTGACATGTTAGTAATGACAAGTCACCCCTTAACCTTTGTCGTGTCTACCCATATTTCCTTCGAGGATTGTTTAGCCCTTAACTCTAGTGGTGGAGATTTGTGTAACCGCCAAGCTTATGATAGAATACATGCTATGACTGTGCGATTGAGTGATCACCCCGAAATTGACACTTAGAATAGTTGAGAGATTTGAGTGTTTGTTCCCCTTTCGTGAGGTGTTCGGCTTTGTTTTATTCTAGCATAAGGGATTTGTAAACTCATATTTTCCAGGTTTTGGGAGATATCTTTTTAGGAATCTATCTAAAAATGTCTACTTGAGGGCAAGTAGAGTTTAAGTGGGGGGATATTTGATAAGGTCCTGAATATTAAGTGTCAATTTACCCCGATAATGCTCGTTATTTATATCATTTATATGGATTTACGCTTGTTTTCCATTGTTTTCCACTTTCAGGTAAATTACGAGCATTGGAGCTAAAGAGACGCGAAAATGGAAACATAACTAAAGATTTATCACAGTATGCCTATTTTGAAGAAGTTACGGCGTAACTCCTCTCTCACATTACGCCGTAACTATTGCGTGCCCCAGAATACCAACTTATCAAGAGGTTACGACGTAACTCTTCCCAAAGGTTACGACGTAACTCCATTAGGTCAAAAGAGGTTCCACGCTGCTGATACTTACGCCATAACTACTATATCACTTACGACGTAACCGAGTTTATTGAAGACTACGGCGTAACCACTAATAAGGTTACGCCGTAACTAGCAGATCTAGTGCATTTACGAAGAAATAGAAGGTTACGGCGTAACTCCTATATTGGTTACGCCGTAACCCAAACCTGGCCTATAAATACCCCACGAATTCCAGCATTTCTAATCCTCCCATTCCACATACAACACTCTGAGAACGTGGGAAAAATCTCAAGGCAGGTCTAGGGGAGCATACGGAGCTGTTTCCAAGGGAGAAGTCACTCCATTACGATAAGCTTTAACATTTTATATTTATTTTACTTTCAATTCATGTATTTCGTACCTTTGAATATTGAATTGATTTGCATGATTAATATGAGCGGCTAAGCACCCTTTGGTGCAAGCCTAGTTATGATTCCTTAATTTTTTTGTTTGCGTTTACCTTTACTTCCGTACAATTATTTCTAAGTGTATGCATGCATAGTTCTTTGGTAGTCACCCTTGATTCGGTAGTTTTGAATGGCGGTAGAGGCCAATTGCCTAGGAGATATGACCAACTGACCCTAGGTGAGCGGACTGAGACGGGAAGGGTAAGATATGATCAACTGACGACCCTTTCTACTTAACTGATCACCTATCGTTTGGATGAACTTAAGAATTGGGGGGTGTAGTGTCTAAGTTCATAACGACCGGGCACTTACTATTTTGAATCTAGCATGTAGCGGTACTTAATGACTTGGCTTAGGGGACCAGGAACAACAGGACTTATGACGGTGCGCCTGATTTCTCCTGTGGAGGCATCTTTGCTGATAGGTTAGGGCGAATTGACCAAATGTTGTCCTCTCGAATTTGACCCCACCTGAAGTAATCGGAAGTAGGTAGACGTAGACATAACTAGCTAGGAGGATCGACTAGGTTAGCACCACTATTCCTCTATTGATTTCCCTTTATCCATTTATCTGCTTTTATTTCATTCTGCATTTGTAGTTTAATTAATTAAATCCCTAACGAAACCATTATTATTCTGTGATAATTAGACTTAGTAATAATCCAACACACATAGCTCTTGGGACGACCTCGGCTTTACCATTTAATACACTACACGCGACCGGGTACACTGCCCGTTAGTGTACTAGGGTAGACCATAGGTATAGCGAGACACTATAAATATTAAGACCTGGTAAGTAAAACCTGCATCATCTTCGAAAGACTGATATAAACATAGCGTCGTTGGTTTTGTCAGTTCATTTTTATATTTAAGTCATGACTGGTGTGTTACCGGTACGCGTGCGGACTCGTTAAGCAAGATAACCTCTCCGACACGCAACCTAGTTCCAGTACACTTGTAACCGATATGATATACCAAGTTCAAATAGTGATAGTGCACAGCTCCGACACGCAACCTAGATTAGTACGGTAAATCTCAATTTTTGATTCCAAGTTAGAGTCTATCTAACTTTATTTAGTTTCTATAAGTGTTGTTGTTGTCGTTGTTGTTGTTTGTGTGGAAGCGTTTAAGTTTAAATGACTTATTAAGTGTTGGTAGACATTGATTCTTGGATGTGCGAAAGTATATAGAGAATGGTAAAATATATCAAGTCGAATAAGTCGTAGATTCTTCAATAATCAGAAGACATCGTAGGGAAAATATTTCTTATGAATAGTAACGTATTTGAGTTATAAAACGTCGTTTAGAATATATATGTGTTTATTTATAACCATATATTGGTTTATAGACGGTATTTTATCTATATTTCAAATTTCGGATTTTGATAAAAATATGGTTGCCAAATACTATTCGTACGTATAAGAAATAATATAATGTTTTTTTGGGAAATTTGGGCATAAACCGTTTATACGTTTTAAATATTTGTTTTGGACAATAGTAAAGCATTAAAAATGATTTTGTTTAGGTATAACGTTTATATAGTTTATTGATTGAAAGTCGAGTTTTTGTAAATGGTCAATACTAGTAAATTTTACTATAAATTTGCCGTTTTTAGATTTTGGAAAACTAGCGATATTAATTTGAAAGGTTAAAGAAATAGTTTAGTTTTTTTTAAGCTCGTAAATAGGTTGAGTTAACTATATGTACTAGTCGAAGTTGTAAATCGTTTGCTTGAGTAATAATGCATGTAGACGAGGTACGATAAATAAGAAGACGTTTAGTCATGGAGTGACAAAGTGTTTTTCATGGTTGAAAGTCAAAAGTAATGTTATTGATCTAATTTGGTATTAAGATTGGTATTTGTGCGTTCACAGGAGAAGATGAGTCCCTGGGAAAGATGGTTTTTGGGTAAAGTTAAAAGAGTGAAAGAGATAGGAGAGAGGAGGGGAGGGTAGGCGTGCTTCGTTTAGGGGTGTAGGGTAGGTATAGGGTTAAATTGTTATTATTTAGTGTACTATTATTATTAGTACTCCCTCCGTCCCATATTAAATGTCCACTTTTGACTTTTGGAGTCTTTTATCTTCAAATTTGACTCTAAATATTTCTGTTTGTGTTATATAATACTTGATGAAAATTATATCAACGAAAATACATTTAAAACTCAATTCATTCATATATTTTGCATCAAGTGATATATATCACAAAGATAAATATTTAAGGTCAAAGTTAATGATAAAGGACTTTGAAAGTTCAAAGTGGATATTTAATGAGACGGAGGTAATATTATTTAAGGTATTGTGTGTATTTCGTGTTCCGCTATTTAGAATCGTAAACGCGACATCCCGGATAAGTAAAAATATACAAACTATATTTTTGGACACGTCTTCGAAAGACAGATATAAACATAGCGTCGTTGGTTTTGTCAGTTCATTTTTATATTTAAGTCGTGACGGGTGTGTTACCGGTACGCGTGCGGACTCATTAAGCGAGATAACCTCTCGT
This sequence comes from Chrysanthemum seticuspe, assembly GCA_019973895.1. Lineage (NCBI taxonomy): Eukaryota > Viridiplantae > Streptophyta > Magnoliopsida > Asterales > Asteraceae > Chrysanthemum > Chrysanthemum seticuspe. Next base: position 140,487,166 of record BPTQ01000008.1, read on the forward strand.
TGACGTGTTTTGATCATCAATAAATATCAGGAATGATTTATTCTTATCATTCGTTTATCAACGCTGCTCGTGCTTGCATAGTTCATATGAAAGTAAAAGTTCAAAAGGAAAGAAAAGAAAAGGAAAAAAAAAATATAGCCACGAAAACAGGTAGGGAAATTCATGAGTTGTTACAACCTTATTCACCATTTTCATTTGAAGTTTGGTCCTACCTTTAGATATTCTTCAAAGTGAGCTACTTTTTGGTTTTCCAGAATATGACATACGAAATATAGATAGCAAATATTAGTTGACCTGCTTGTTGTGATAAATGATTTCGCTTATCTATGTTGATAAATGTTATTTGAATTATGGAATAGTGTTTTGTTTTGTAAATTATATGATGTTCTTCCCATAATTAATACGAGTACAAGTCTAGAGTTTGTAAGTTTACATAGACGAAGCAGTGTATGCATTTTTATGATTCAATTGATACTATGTTTTGATGTTATCCGAATATCCAATGTTGAGATGCTTGTTATTTGTTTGTTAGGTTATGTACTTTTTAAAAGAAATTTTATTCTTAGTTGTTCTATTTTGGTATGTGAGATGAAGAAGAAATATTGCAAGGATTGAAAGAACTAGAGATAACACATCGGCATTAAGCGGACATGCCTACACGCAAGAATTATTACATGGAAACAATACACAATGTCAAGAATTGATGCGCGTTTCTCGGGATGCTTATGTGTTATTATGCAACCATTTAAAGAAAAAAATTGGTTACATGATAGTAAGCATATAAGTGTCGAGGAGAAGATGACAATTTTTTTAACAACTGTCGGACATAATGAACATTTTAGGATAATCAAGCGAAGATTTCAACACTCGTCAAGAACTATTCATGATTTTTTTTCATGAAGTTCTACAAGGAATGATGGAATTCACAAAAGAAGTCGTACGGCCAACACCTGTTGATGCAAACATGTCTGATAGACAAATAGCTTTAAGAGATATCTTTCCGATATGTTTTAGATTATAAGATTTGTAGATTTATAATATTCTACAAAAGTTAATTATATGTTGTATTTTATTAATGAAGGGAGCTCTAGGTGCACTCGATGGAACTTTAGTTCATGCAATTGTGTCGATTAATGACCAGACTGATTATAGAGGAAGAGGGGGAGGCCGGTGTTATCAAAAAATTCTAAGAATTTGTGATTTCAATATGATTTTCACTTTTGTTTGGGCGGGATGGGAAGACATAGCACATGACTCAAGAGTACTAACTGAAGTCGTACATAATCCAACATCAGGCTTCATGTTTCCTCCTGCAAGTATGTATTATATACTAGTAATTATTCATTGATAAAATTTTATCTTTGTAATTGATAATAGTACCTTTCGTATATCAGTTACAGATAAGTATTATCTTTGTGATGCTGCATATGCAAATACTCGCGGATTTTTGGCTCCATATCGTAACACAAGGTATTGGTTAGCAGATTTTTGATGTCGACGCCCTTTAACTAAAGAAGAAAAGCTTAGTCATGCCCATGCACAACTCAGCAATGTCATTGAGCGTGCTTATGGTGAAAAGCAATATTTCTAATTCTAAAACAAATAGCTAGTTATAAATTTGAGGTGTAAAGAGATATGGTCATTGCTTGTTTTGCCATACATAATTTTCTAAGGAAATGTAATATACAAGATCAGTTGTTTCAACTATGTGATGAAGACATTATATTCAACAACCAAGAGGAATTTGAGGGACATGTAGAAGAGGAAGTAGATGGAACACAATGGGGCACTCAAAGCATGCAATATATGGCTAATTTGCGTGATGAAATTGTTAATCAACTGTAACAGGTTACTAGTTTCTTTTTTGACCATCATTTAGGTTATTAGTGGCATTGATGTGTACATTATATCAAAGTTCGGTCAACGTTGATGTGTAATATTGTTAGATCAAACTTTAGTTATTAAAGGTATTATGATGTAATTGTATGGTTAATATATTGTTTTTAGTGATGATGTTGACTCCTGGTACAAATAATAACTATCCATGTTAATTTATTATAAAAGGGAAACATTGTCATTTTCAGTAAACAAGATGCTCCCACGGCACATAAAAAGAAACGACTTTTGTTCACAGAAATTCTTATCTAAAGGCCCACATATATCAAGACAGACCCTTTTAGTAGCCAGCACTTCATGCCACAAAAAAAAGATAAAAAAAGAAACAACTGATAACATCAAATAATTCTAATTTTTAAGTGTCAATTATGTTCATATTTTATGTTGTTTATATGGATTTTGTTAGGTCACCATAATGTAACACAAGCATCAATATGTAAGAAATATAGATGAGATATATTAGTTGAACACACAAAACACACACATACGTATGAATATGTAAAGTTTATGCGTAGAGAATGTATTAAGATGAACAACCAACCTTCCTAAGAAGGTTTACATGTCTTTATATAGGGAAAGGAACTAGGGCAACACTACAAGTTCCTTTCTTTCCTTATTGGACTTGGGCCAAGGCTTATGGGCTTTCTACATAAGCCTTGTCATTAATACAAACTTAAAAGCCTAATTAAGCAACCTATTACATATTGATTACAAACACTTGAAATATAGTTTAGGAGTGATTCCAACAATGTCCCCCTAAGTGTTGGTAATTAATGACTTTAGTAATCTTGAAAAGTTGTTGGTGCGGATGTAATAGTTGCTTTGACGTCTTCTGACATTCTTCTTTCTTCTGAGAAGAAGTGTCTTGATTCCAATAATCTCCCCAATGTGAGGATCTTGTTTTTCTTTGAAGTTTTCAGCTTTGATGTCTTAATTTATCTTTGTTCTTTGTTATGGTGTAGATATGGTGATGTTACGTTGTTGTAATATGCATCAGGTCCGCTTTGTTGCTCAGGTGTCTCCACGTCCTTCTCCAACATGCTCACACGCTCTTGACATTGGATTTCAATTTTGATGTAGTTCTCTAAGTCTTTAAACTTTATAGATTGGCTTTGAGGAAGAATCATTCTGACTTTTGCGTTGCCTTTCGAGAGAACTTCAAATTGTGTTGTTGTTGGTATGAGCATGTGGAGAATCAGCACGATCATCTCCCAGGAGCATCCATAAGAAGAAAACATAAGAATGGGTTAGTAATAAACACCAATCGATCACTATGGTCGTTTCTTAGAGAATTGACCACTACGATTGTTCTTTTGAAGAATGTCTTGATTCCATTCACCTTGGTCGGGCGAATTAGCCGTCCGAATCCCATAAGGGAAAGTTGGCATTACATTGAACAAGTTCAAGTAATGACCCACATCTTCAGGACTCGATTCTTGAAAGGAATCTCCTTAGCGGGATTTCCAACACTTACAAGTTTGAACTTCGAGCGTGCTTACATCATAGTGTGAAAACACATCTCTAATTCAAGCAAAGGTTGTTCCTGAACTGGAGTCCCTCAAGTAGGATAACACGATGTACCGAAGTACATCTGCAGTTCAGGTGAGTCGCTGAGGAACACCGAAGCATCACCCCACGACTGTAGACCATTTGAGACAACACGAAGCGTAACCCACAAGGAGTTACCGAAGTGACCTGTTTTCAGGGCTGTTAGATGTTGACCCTGGCCGGAGTTTCCATTCAATCATTGAGGATCACAGTTGTGAACCCCTCATAAATGTTCTCGACAGATTGCTAAGATCTGTGTAGGACTCTAGAATAGTATCACTTGCATCCTTAATGTTGAACGACAAGTGATGAAATGTCAAGTGTTCCTAAGAGATCTTTTGATGAATCTCGTGGCTCTAGACTCAATAGTGCGCTTTGGTTTTCCTGATCGGAGACTAGGGAGAGGGTCTCCTTCTTCAATACCAGCAATCTCTAAGAGAAAGCCGATAGTTTACGTAGGGTTCCCTGTGAGAATGAAACAAGCTTCTGTTGAGAGAAACTTGAGTGGCTAAGAAGGTTTAGTACATGCGTCACTGGGTGCATGACGACTTTAATCTTCAATACCGGTGTCATCTAGTGACAATCAGTAGCATATGTATTGAACCCGGTTTCTGCCCTAAGTTGAATAATTTGGAGGGCTATTTCTTTTCACCCTTTTCTTTACTTTTCTTTTTAATTCTTCAACTCCTTCTTTCTCCGATTCTCATTTTCTCCTTTTTATAATCGTACCTAAGGACTTCTAAATTCTAACTATTGGTGGTGTCCTTGGGTAGATCCCTCCGGCTCTGGCGGATCATAGGACAGTTATTCCTAACCTTAGCTACCTTATATCTCCATGACTATCCTAAGTCGCCATAAAACCATTTTCTCGAAAATCTCTCAAAGTGTTTATGAGTGAAAACATTTTGTAACACTTCGAGAGTTTTGTATTTTCAGAAATACTCCCCCTCCACATGTGCTCAAGTGTTTTGACAGAAATATGCACAGTGAGGGTAGAGCTCGCACTTTGAATTGATCGACTCAAGATAGACAATTCCCCGTGAGACACGATTACGTTGCATAGTTAAAGAGTTGCATTGTCAGCTTTTAGGTGACAACTAGCTCTAATAACTACCTTGAAGGTGTGGACAAACCTTGAAAAGGTTGTCAAACCCGTCAAAGTTCATGTCTATCAAGTGTTTCTCGAAGAGGTACAATCTACTCGGATAAGTCTTGGAAGACAAGTCTTTTCAATGTATGACAGTTCAGATCTCGTCAATTCATGTGTTAAGTCTTAGTCATACGAAGGTTCAATCAAATTTCCAACATATTCGTATCACACAATTTTTCTCCCCCTAAAAAATGGCATATAAATGTTATTTTTGACGAAATTTTGATATCGAATATGACTATTTTGAGTTTTGTGGGAAGATTTCCACGAAAGAACAATTTGTAAACAAAGATTTTAGCAAGTACTCCCCTTCAATCAAGTAATAGTAACTTTTGAGGTTTTGAAAACATAAGGGGAAGAACTTGTTCTTTTGAGCAAAACTTTTAAAAAATGAAAGTTTTGATAAGTTTTACTCAAAAGGAAGAAGCTTTCGCTCCTTTTATAAGGATTGTGGCACTGATGCGTACCACAGGGTCCTTTCATTACAAGAACGGGTTGTACACTGTTATGTGTGCACAAGCCATAGTCAATAATACAGATCATAATATCCAAAAGAATCAATCAATGAAATAGTTTAAGGAGTACCAAGCAATTCGTCAATGAGACCGGGAGTTCTCTCTTAACGTTGATAGCCCGTAAGAGGGAAACTCTCTCTTCCACCGACAAATCTCTCTAGCCTCCGCATCTGATCCTGGTGAAATAGCCTTTCATCAATCCTTGTGATTATCTTCCTAGCATCCCTCTATTCCTTGGAATTCCAACGCTTCTTTGACCCAATACCTTGCTTAATGTCTTTCAACCGATATGCTAACCTATCACGAACCGACTTCAACGTGTGATCGCAAAACTTGTGAACCTCGTTCTACGCCATTAAACAATTGTGGTGAAGTTCACTTCAATAAACAACTCTAAATTTTGGTTTCTTGACAATGGTGTACTGAGAAAGTTGGTTTATGTCGGGAAAGTGTAGTAATGGTTTAGTGAGGTTGACTTGTTTCTGATATGATTCCATAACAAGTTGAAGATCTTCAACACATTCTGGATCACATTGCTTCGAATGAATATTAACAAGGCAGTGATGTACTGGAGCTGAATATGTATCGAAAATTGTCTCATCCAACCTTTTACCTTAGCAAGGTACATGTCTTCGATGTCGTTCAGCGACAACCTAGGAAAATCAGCTTCAGTAAAGTCATATTCTTGTTCGTCTTGGCGTTTGACGGTGATTTTCTTCAGGAATGAATAATTCCATTTAGTAGCCAGATCGACATTCATGATAGCAACGATCCGTTTGTCACTGAACACTTCTTTGTTTGATATCTGAACTTGGCGGCTGCGGCAGTAATTCTTCTTTGTTCAAGCCAATGATGAATGCCATATTGTGCATCAAGATCATAAGTCACCACACGTTCAACAAACATTCTTGTGGCTTCTTCTTCGATGGCAACATTGTGGGAGAAGACCGCTGCTGGGATGTTGAAGGTGAGTGACGTAGCATACTTCGTGCTGACTTTGCTACCATGTTGTAGAAATTCCAGGTCGTTGTTGAAGAAGTATTGGTAAGGGATTCTAGGTTGATCTGGTCGACCAATGGTTGGTAGTGGTTTTGTCCAGTCTGTGTAATATGGAGCCTTATCCGGTCTTGTGAAGTCAATGTTTGATTCTGGGTTGAGCCAGTCAATGTTGTTAGACATCGCTCGTGCAATGTTGTCGAGGTGATATTCAACTTCAACAGCACTGTCGGGTCTGTCCTTTAACAATTGGAAAGCATCGTTTTTGATCCGGCGTAATTCGCTCTTCGTCATCTTTTTGACCCTGAATTCAGCCTGGATAAGCTTAACCTGCTCCACAGTATGACCATCTACCGGTTTCTGGCCTTCCGGTAATCGTGGAGTAGCATCAACGAGCTTGCTGAACCAGTCGTATTGTACAGTGTCATCTTTATCTAACCAAGAAATGACAGAGCTGGATCTCTTCTTCTTCTTAGGTGTGGATGATGGTCCTGATTGTTGCTCAGTTGATGTTTTAGGTGAGGAATGTGGTTGGAGCTCAGGAATCTCTTCGTCGGCACCACCAGTGTATTGGAAATGATCACCGGTTTTCTTTGATGGTGGTGAAGACTCAGAGTCCCAAGGTTTATCAGAAGCAGGAGGACATTGAACAGTTCTTGTGGTGGTGGTGGTCTTTTGGGGTGGTGGAGGCATGGAAGAGGATTCGCCTGTTTTCTTTTGATGTTTAGGCTCGGAATCCTTGTCTGCATCGTCATCATCTCTTGGTCGCTTAACCTGACCAGCCGACTCTTTACAAGATGTCTTGAGTTGATATTCCAGTAATGCCTCAAAAAGTTTTGCTTCGTCAGAAGTGAAAGTTGCGGATCGTTGAGACATTTGCATAACCAACTTAGAGATCAATTCTGCATCAGTGACAACAGGAGACGGGACTGGTTTGATTTCCATGACCGCAGGGGTATTTGACAGTGTGTGCTTGACCAGTGACATGAGATGTGGATAGAGTTGTCTGGCGAACATCTCTCTTGTGATTCCAGGGACGGTGTCGAGAAGAAACTTATGAGTGTAGTCCCTAATCGTCTTGTCCATCTCACCCTGAATATCACGGTTTAGGAATTGCTGGATCTGGTTTCTTTCCTCCGAGAACTCGTTTATCTCATTTTGAAGTAGATTAACTCTGTCGGCAAGCTGATTCAATTTCTTGTTGACCACGTTTCATTTCCTTGCTTGCCTGACAGCCTTGGCAATCTTGGTCTTGGCACGTGATGCCCAAGTGTTGGTCGGTTTCTTGAGTGATTTGGATGTGGATCTGGTGGTAGCATCTTTGGATGGTGGTGGTGATGAGTGAGACGATGAATCTGATGAAGATGAGTCATGAGAAGGCTCTGGATCTTTTGGTGGCTCAGAAGTATGTTCAGGGTTGTGTTCAGGATTATCTTGAAGATAATCATATGCTTCTTTTTGAGCTTTAGCCTCTTCTTCGGCCTTTATCCTAGCCTCTTCTTCAGCTCTCTCCCTAGCTGCTTCCTTTATGTCTTCATCAGTTATCTTCTCATTCTTCTCCTTTTCCTTTTCTTCAAAATCGAAAATGATTTCATCCTCTTGCTACTGTTGCTCTGTTGATTCCTGAGTGGTGGTACAAGTTCCCTTATCGGGTTTATTAACCGCATCGAGAACTGGTGTGGTAAGTGCACCACCACTGGAACCTCCAGGGCCTCTGGTTTGTTGAAGGTTAAATTCTTTAGCCGCATGTTGAATCCTCAGATCTTTAAGAGTCTTGTGGTACTCTCTTTCTTCATCCTTTGGTTCATCATTAGAGCTTTCTTCTTCTGTCTCTGCAACTGAAGTCTTTCCCTTGTCTGATTTGGGACTAAGTGGTTTATCTTCTAACCTTGTTGAGGTAGTATCATTTGTAGCTTTTTCGGAGTAATAAACCACTTCTTCAGACTCAGTATCTTCAGAATCGATGTCCTTGTCCTCAAGTTTGAATGCCGGTTTAGGGTTAGGGATGGCACCCTTAGATGGGAATTTTATTTTGCGGAGAGGATTCCTCTTAGGATACTTGAGGGCACTCCCAGTGCTTTCTACACTACCAGCACTGCCTGATCGTCGTGTCTTCCTTGTAGGAGTAGCATAAGTCTTTTCATCAACAAACCCAACTTTGCCTTTGCTCACAGCTTCTTGGTATCGACGATACGATTGAAGACTTTTGATATCATCAGTGAGAAGGCAGTCAAATAGCACTTCACCTTGTTTCTTTGTTGATGAGTCTTTAAATCTGACAGTGTTTAATGTGGGCTCATACAACGCAGAATGTTGGTTGGGGTCATTTAGTCTCAAGGGAATGTCCCGATGTTTCCCGAGAATATTTTGGATCAACAGCTTGGTGTATCTGATAAAAGGAACTTTAGTCCCGGGCTTCTTGAGATGGGACATCATGTCTTCCAATATCAGACTAGCAAAGTCGATGTGCTGCTTGTTGACCATGCCCTAGAAGGTTTGCAGATGCATAAGTTTTGGATGCTCGTGACCGACGTCTCTCCCAGACACAGATTTGGCAATCATAATATACAGTGTTCTCCATGGTTGAGGAATATTCTTTAGATCCACAGAGGAATGTCTGGTAATGATCCCGGTAGCTTCATCATGTCCAATGTCGATCATGAGTTGAATGGTAGCCTCTTCACTTGGAGTTGCCACATAGTTATCAGGCTCAATAGCAGGTAGAAGAAGAATTGATCGAAGATCTGCAACTGTAACGGTGACTTCTTTATGATTGAGAGTCACAGTGACAGCATCTTGACCATCCACCTTTTTCATTGTGTGCCAAAATTGGTGAATGTATATTTCTGGTACAGTTGCAGTATTGGTAAGCATGTTGTTGTAAGGATGAGTTTTGAGAATATCAACAGCAATCTGCATGAAGACTCTGAGCAGGTGAAGTTCTCAAAGTCGACCATGAGGTTGTTCTTTCCAATCTTCATGCTGTAATCAGTTGGGAAGATATCTTCCATTGTGAGCTCATTTGGTGCGTTAACATTTTCCATGGTGATGTCCATATCGTGATCTGAAAGATATTGAGACAAAAGTACCAACATATCGAAAGACATTATGTTAGTCAAAAGTTTATTTTATTGTCCAATTTATTGAATATGTTATGTTGATGAATGTTATGAGTCCAAGGTCACTTGTTGTCCAATAGTCCAAAGTTGATGTGATAAGTTTTGTGAGTATATTAATTTTGAATTTTAAATTCCTAATTTTGGCTTAAGCGTAGGATTGTAAGCTTATACGTAAACAGTGTAACCATACGCGTAGGATTAAGTTTATGCGTAAGAGACACCCATAGGCGTAAGATAGCTTACGCATAGGAATGAGCCCTTAGCATGAAGCTTACGCGTAAGCGTAGGTTAGGAGCTTAAGAATAAGGTTTACTCGTAAGAGTTAGCCTTATGCGTAAGAATCCAAGTTTACGCGTATCCTTCACAGGATACGCGTAGTCCCAATGTAGAACCCTATGCGTATAATGAAAGATATTGGATTTCACATACACATCAAACCATAACACAAAGTGGGCGTATAAGTGGAATTCTAGAGAGAGAAAGTTAGAGGTTTAGGGAACTTAGTGAGAGAAAGTGAAAGATATTATTATAAGCTCCAAATCTCTACCTTGGGAGGTAGAGAGTATTTATAGTCTTACATAAAACGCCACACAACGGGCTGTGGATCAGGCATACAGTGGGTAAAGACCCGTCCGTCCTCCACGGTGTTACTTAACTAAATACTACTTAGCTTGAAATAACTACGACTACGAGCTTTCTAACGATTACATATACTTGAGGAGACCGACTCTTTAATACCTGGAATTTCTAATTCCTAACAATCTCCCCCTAAGGGAGGTCACCTCAATCATGTACTAAAATTACATTGAATACAAATAGATATTACATTAACAATTGTTCTTGCATTCTTGATGTAGAACTTTGCTCTGAAGCTCGTAGTCATTGATACTTCTTATTGCATGTTTGGTTAATCCAAGTGGAGGTCTTTTACTGATCCACGTGATAATAATTTTGAGCCAGCTTTTGAGATCATCAGCTATCAAAAATCTCTGAGACATCCATTGTGGTGTTGGTATTATGTGATGTTGTGACTTTCGGACCGACATGCTCACATTTTGGATCATGATATCTTCTCATCAGAGTAGCGGAAGCTTTCATAGATTCATGATATTGGCAGCAGCGTAGCAGAAGCATGGAGTGAAAATATCAGAGTCATTGATGCACTAATCATGATTTCTATTGAGATTAATGTGTTAAGTGAGCATGCGGCTATGGATTGACCGCTTCATTCTGATCAGCTGCAAACGTCGGGTGTACCTGCATAAAACAGTTAGCAATAAAGCGCACGAAAAGTGTCTTTGATCACTTTCGTTGAATTGAGGTACACGTCCCACGGTTCCCCGTTGATCAGTACAAGTACGGCCTGTGATCAGGTAAGATTCCGAAGAATTTCCTTAACAGGGTTTCGCAGCTGCTCTAGCTGTTCTCAAACCGGAACGTTCTCAAAGAAGACAACACGGAGTGAGTGAACCAGCGAATAGAAATTCACTGATTGATGAAAAGAGATTTGAAAAACAATCGTGTATTGCTCAATAGAAATTGTTTTTGCAATACAACGAAGGTTTTAATGAACATCAATTATCAATCATAAAACACCTTTTGATTTGAAATATCCGTACACGGTCGATTTGCTAAAGAAAAGATTTTTAAGCACAAAGACCGGTTTTTCAAAGGTATCCGTCAATCCATAACCTGAACCAGGATTGATTCAAGAGATTGAATCGCTCCATTGTTTCTGTTCAGTTGTCACATGGTTGATCTATATAATAGATCTCACATGCCACCTACCAGGAGCTTGTTTGATGTTGGCTCCAGAAGGCTTTCCATCTTCATTGTGAGTATGTTTGCATATCACTCAGATGTTCTGGCAATACCACAAGGATAATGCGTAGGACTCAAGATATAATCTCTCTTTCCACATTGTGTGAAACAGAGAGTCTTCATTGAAAGTGTCCTAATGAGATTTATAGATGATCTCGTAGCTCTAGACTCAATATGTGCATATTTGGTTCCTGTGCCGGAGACTAGGGAGAGGGTCTCCTTCTTCAATATCAACAATCTCTAAGAGAAAGTCGATAGATAATGTCGGTTCCCCGTGAGAATGAAACAAGTCCTTTTAAGAGGAACTTGAGTGGTTTGGAAAGTTGAAGTGCAGTGCGTCACTGGGTCCATGACGTCTTGTCTTCAATACCGATGTTACCATCAGTAGCATATGAATTGAACCCGGTTTCTGCCCTAAGGTTGAATATATGGAGGGCTATTTGTTTTCACCCTTTTCTCATTCAATTCTTTTTAATTCTTCAACCCCTTCATTGCTTACCGAGACTTTATAGCAGGAACCTTGTTGGGTTTATTCCAGTACTTGCTCTGTCTCAGTCCGCACTCTTCCCATATCTCACTTTTCTCCTTTTATCATCATACCTAAGGACTTCTACACTAACTAGTGGATTGTCCCTGGGTAGATCCCTCCGGTTCTGGCGGATCATGGGAACCAATACCTAACCTTATCATCCTTATATCACCGTTCATAAAGTAAAGTTGGTCGGTCTATTTGGTATTGTTCATCTGCCATTGGAACCAATTGAAAAACCATTTGAAAATCAATCCAGATACTTGTGATATATTATCAAAACATTTTGTACCTGAATTGTTGTTGATATTTTTAGAACAAGTGCTCCCCCTCAACATGTGCATCAAATGTTTGAAATCGTTTTGCACACGGAGGCAAGAGGAAGAATTAACTTCTTTGATTACCATTTTCTAAAAGATATCAACATCACTTCCCAAATCGAATCAAGTAGATAAAGCATTTTGGGGAAGGATGAGATTTTCATGATTTTGCTCCCCCTCAATATGTGCTTCTAGGTTTGAAAAGGGTTTTGCACATACTAGAGGGAACATGCACATTGAGATAAGTGATCACGTTTCAAATCATAGGTTTAAGGTAGATGCTCCCCCTCAACATGTGCATGGAAAATTTGAAATCGTTTGTCACATGTGGGAAGGAAAGCATGTACATCCTTATAAAACCATTTACCGAATTATCAGTTTAAATCCAATTTAAATCACACATTCTCCCCCGATCACAATTATCAAATCATTTGAGATTTGTGATCTCTTATAGATTTAAATTGATTTTGAAAGCTTTTAAGGAGAATTGTGACTTGATTATGAAAGTGTTTTAACTGATAAGGATCGGATTTTAAGACTTTAAACTCCATTGATAAAACATGCATGTATATCTTTTAAAAACAATTTAATGCCAAATAACTTTTTAATTTAATTGAAATCATTCTCCCCCTCAATCAATGACATAGGTTGTTGATTGAGAGATTGATATTTTGACAAATAAGTCCAGATGATTATCAAAAATAGAGTCCGAGCTATTTTTCAAAATAGTTAGTTTTCATCAGATAAATGTTTATAGAATCAGAGCATGGATTTTTGAAAACATGATAAAGTATGGCTCTGTTCTTTCTTTAAAAAGCGGGTTACTGCCTGAGATGACAATAAGCCATTTTTTTCTCTTTCTCTCAATTTTTTTTTTTTTTTTTAGAATTCGAACAATATCTAAAGTCCCGTGTCATTCTTTGAATGACAGCACAAAGACCATAGATATTGAAGAACCGAGGAAAACATGACAAAAAGACAATATTTTTGGAATTTTTCAAGATTTTTCAATTTTTTTTTTTTTTTTTTTTTTTTTTTTTTTAAGGATTTTTTGAAAGTTTTATATTTTTCTATTTGCTTTTTGAAGGTTTTGTAATTTTGTATTTTGCTTTTCGAAAAGATATTTACAAGAGATAGATGAAGATAAACCTTTACTCCTCGTCTTCCTCCTGAAGACGTTTGAGTGTTTCTGGTTGAAGACTTTTCAAGCCAAGACGTGGAAGAATAAACTCAAAACATTCTCTTGGAAGAGCTTTGGTGAAGATGTCTGCTAACTGATATTCAGACCTCCCAAAATAGAGTTCCACCACACCTTTTTCCACTTGTTCCCTGATGAAATGATGTCGAATGTCGATATGCTTTGCTCTTGAGTGTTGAACGTTGTTGCATGAGAGAGCAATAGCACTTTTATTATCACAGTACAGAGGGATTTTGTTGAATTCAAAGCCATAGTCAGATAATTGAGATCTCATCCATAAGATTTGAGCACAACAAGATGACATGGCTATGTATTCAGCCTCTGTAGAGGAATTAGAAGTACTCATTTGCTTCTTTGAAGACCAGCTCACAAGCTTATCACCCAAAAACTGAGCACCTCCAGATGTACTTCGACGAGTATCTTGACACCCTGCATGATCAGCATCTGCATAGGCTGTTAGTGACATACCGGTGTCCTTCGGGTACCAAAGACCCATATTGATGGTTCCTTGGAGATACCGAAAGACCCTTTTAACCGCTTCAAGGTGCTTTTTAGTAGGCTTAGCCTGGTATCTAGCACACATGCAAACAACGAACAAGATGTCTGGTCTACTAGCTGTGAGGTACATCAGGGATCCAATCATACTACGATATTTTGTTTGGTCAATCATGATCCCTGAGTGGTCCTCATCTAGTTTGGTTCGATCAATCATGGGAGTGTCAACAGGGTCACTTGAATCAAATCCAAATTTCTTTAAGATCTCAGTTGCATATTTAGATTGATTTATGAAAATGCCTTCGGGACTTTGCGAAATTTGTAATCCCAAGAAAAATGACATTTGTCCCATCATTGACATTTGAAATTTTGAACTCATTTCATTTGAAAAACGATCACATTCCATTGGGTCTTTCGAGGCAAAAATAATATCATCAACATAAATTTGAACATGAATTAAATGTTTGCCTGACTTCCTGGTGAACAATGTTGGATCAACTGCTCCTTTGCTAAATCCGGTAGATAGAAGAAACTTTGATAGTGTATCATACCATGCCCTTGGAGCTTGCTTTAAACCGTAAAGAGCCTTCTTCAAACGATAAACGTCAGTAGGATGCTCTTGATTTACAAATCCTTCAGGTTGGCTGACGTAGACGACTTCTTTAAGGTTTCCGTTCAGAAATGCCGTCTTCACATCCATCTGATAGACTACCATGTTCTTACTAGCAGCATTAGCCAAAAAGATTCTGATTGCCTCGATTCGAGCAACTGGAGCAAAAGATTCTTCAAAGTCAATACCCTCCTCTTGACGGTATCCTTTAGCAACTAATCGAGCCTTGTTCTTCAACACATCACCATGCTCATCAAGTTTCACTTTGAAGATCCATTTAAGAGCAATAATCATAGCACAGTCTGGAGCAGGTACTAACTCCCATACATCAAGTCGATCAAACTCATGAATTTCATCTTGCATGGCATTGAACCAGCTATCTTCATTCATGGCGGTTTTAACATCTTTTGATTCGATCTTAGATAGTACGGAGTTAAAGAAGCACGATAAGGCATCGGTTGCAAGTTGTTTCCGTGTTGATACAGGACGAGAGGGATTTCCAATGATGTTGTCTAGTGGATGATCATGAGTCCATTTTCTAAGGTGTTCATGTGGCAGTTGTTGAGGGACTGAGATAGCAGAGTCGATGTCTCCTGAAGAAGACGGTTCTGATGATGATTCAGGAGCAAATATGTTTTCAAATGGAGCATCTTCAGGAGTAGCAAAGGGATTAACTTCATCATTGATGCCAGAAACAGTTCCATGATGTACATTTGAAGAATGATGATTTGTTGATGAGACTGAAGGATCAGCAGTAGGCGCTTCTTGACTTAAAGATATTGAGACTGAGGGAATGACTTCATTCACAGGAATATGAGCAGCCTCTGTTGTAGGAATCGAAACCTCATTAGTACTTGAATCATAAAGTTCATCAAACATAGGATCAAACAATTTCTTTAAATCATCTTCAGATGGAGGTACATATGGAGTTTCTTGAGAGGAGTTTGGAACAAGGGATGAACCAATGGGACTGTTTTGAAGTGCGGGTCCTGAACTGGATTGTCCAGGAGCCATTTGACCGGTCAGCTCATCAAACGTAATGTGAATTGTTTCCATGATATTTCGGGTTCTTTTGTTGTAGATTCGGTATCCCTTTTTGTTAGATGCATACCCAACAAATACTCCAATGTCTGCTTTAGCTCTAAGTTTGCCTGAGTCTTGTCCCTCATTAGTTGGATAACATAATGCACCAAACATACGAAGGAAAGAGAGATTAGGTTTTCTGTTGTGGACAAGTTCATATGGAGTTTTTCCATGAACAGTATGAATCAGGGAACGGTTTTGTGTGTAGCATGCAGTGGCAATAGCTTCAGCCCAGAGAAACATTGGAACCTTTGAGTAAATCAGCATTGTTCTAGCTGCTTCTACAAGAGTTCGATTTCGTCTTTCAACTACACCGTTCTGTTGAGGAGTTCGTGGAACACTTCTTTGATGGCTGATTCCAATGTTTTCATAAAATTCACTAAGTTGTTTGTTAACAAACTCAGTTCCATTATCTGTTCTGATAATTCTGACGGTTTTGTTAAGTCGAACCTGCAGCTGTTTGATGAGTTTGATGATGATATCAGGAGTTTCATCCTTTGTCCTTAAGAACTTGACCCAGGTGAATCTAGAGTAATCATCAACCACAACTAACACATATTTCTTCCCAAATATATTCTGCACTCTCATTGGTCCACATAAATCCATATGAATTGTGTGAAGAACTTCTGTGACAGAGTTAGTGGGTTTGGGTTTATGGGCATTTTTCTTGCTTTTTCCCAATTGACATGCTGAACAAAGATGATCTTTTTCATACTTGAGTCTAGGTAAACCTACAACTAAGTCCTTTCTGGTGAGATCATTGATGGGCCGAAGTTCAAGTGATTGAGACGACGATGCCATAACCATGACTTTGTTTTAGAAGCATTTGACAGCAAGCAAATTGGAGAAGACTTCATCATATCTTCGATAGAGATGGTGTATAGATTTGAACCACGTGAACCTCTTAAAAGTTCCTTACCATCAAGTTCTCTAACGAAGCAGGTATGTTTTCTGAAGGCTACTTCTAGATCAGAATCGCAGAATTGACCAACAGAGAACAAGTTGTGACCAAGACCTTCTACATAGTAAACCCTGGAGATAACACTTTTGCCAACAACATAGTCTCCATAACCCATAATAGCACCGAAATGATCATTCCCGAATCTAACTGTCCCGATGAATTTGCTCACGAAGTTCATGAGCCGTGACCGGTCGCCAGTCATATGCTTGGAACAGCCTGAGTCCAGGTACCACAGAACGATTTGAACGATCTGCAGTTGAACACAGACAAGAATGGATAACTGGATAATTGGGATCCCCATGCAAGAATGGGTTCCATTTGGTTAGTAACAATGGTTGGAACACCCACATCAGAAATAGAAGCATTCATATCAGAGTTTAAGGCAATGGAATCATTATGAATAGATGCAATACTAGTGTCTGTATTAGCCCTATTCAAAGTGTGCTCACTTCTTAAGGGAATAGTTATACCAGTAGGCATCCATTTTCTAGCGGGCATTGTCTGATTAGCCTTATGACCAACAGGTATCCAATGATAGCCTATCTTACTAAATGTTCTTCCTGTGGGTTTCCACTGTTTTCTAACTTCCTTTCGTTTTTGCCTTTTAGCCTTCTTAGCATGATTTTTAGCATTAACCATATTAACTGGACAATTAACATCATTAGGCAAAACATTAACACCACATTCATGATTAGAGACAGAATTCAAGCAGACATCAATACAAGGTTTGCAAATAGTATCAGAATTCGAATTAATTACAGTACGCCTATGGCTAATACTAGAATCAACACGATTCGTTTTATTCGGCTCAAACTTAAAGTTCCTAGATTGTTCTTCTACTCTTTTCCAGTGCACATTCTTAGCTTGCGAGGTCCTATCATTCCTTGTATTGTCTTGAGACCTTGACCTGCTCCCTTTAATGTCACTGATTACTCCTGTAGAGGGAATGGGAACATTAGTTGGTTTTACTACTCTTTTCTTCACCTGTTTAGATGTGCTGGGATCTGAACTACATGCAGGCACACTAAGGTTCACTTTCTTATCACTAGAGTTACTGTGATTTGAACTTCTAGAGTCCACACTAGTGTTTGCTTTCTTAGCATTCAAAGATTTGGAATCTGAACTACTTGAAGGCACACTAAGGTTCACATTCAATACATTGGGCATCGAATGAATAGCATACTTGGCACTAGGCATAGCACATGGAATCAAAGGATTAACTCTCTCACCTAATGACTTACGACATATTGTGATCAAGCATTCTAGGATTTCTTGAAATCGTTTGGCATATAAGCATGCATGTCCAATTGCATTATCATGAGGTTTCTCTAACTTATCCTCTTCAACAATCTCACGCAGACATTCTAGGCAATCCTTAAGGGATGAGAAGTATGTTTGAACAGCAAGTTTGTTGTTCCTGAGATGAGGAGGGACATATTTCACAGACAAAGCATATTTATTACAAGAGTGAACCTTTGATACACCATTCTCCCCATTGGTCATTGGCATTTTCCCTTTTACCTGACTCTTCAGATTCTCAATTTCCTTTTGAAATGAAGCTATTTGTTCGTTATTTTTGTTACGTGTGACCTTTATTGATTCAAATAACTCATTGAAATGACGTTTAACCTTTTCATTTTCTTCTAGAAAACTTTTGTTTTCCTTTTGTAATGCATTTACTAGGTTTTGAAGATGAAACGTTTGAGAATTCTGAGATTCTAAAGGAGGAGGCATTTGGGAGCCTGTCATATTGTTCGTTTGACCCTTTAATTGAGAGATTTGGGCTTTCAACTTTCTGATCGTGTTGCAATGAGCTTGAATCTGTTCATCACGTTTGTTAATTTGAAAAACTGCATCAAACTCTGGAGCATCTGAGGATGTCTTGATATTTGAAGTTTTGACATTTTCTTTAAGATGTTGATATTTTAGTTGTAAATTAAAATGCTCAACTTCTAGTTTAGAAAAATGTTTAACCAAATTGTCGTGATCATCCAGTTCAATTTTCTCGTTTAGTTCAGAATTAGTTTTTTCAAGCTCAATGACACGATCATGGGAGACTTTCAGGGCAACAGATAATTCATGAAATTGGGAAGCATTAATAGAACAATTTGTAGCAGTGAAAAACACATCTTGAGCAATACATTCAGAAATCAGATTCTCATTTAGTGTATGCAAGTTCTTCCTCTCAATCTCATTATATTTTAGTGCTCGCCCATAGTCACTAACTTCAACTATCATTGCATCAAATTCCTTTTCCATTCCCTTAATATCAGTATCTATCCCCTTTTTAAGACTCTCAAAGTGATCTTTTAGAAGTTTAAAGAAAGGCAAGACCTCAGTTAAATAGCATTCTTTTGTTTGTTCAAAACCCCTTTCCCTTTCAGTAATCCCAGTGGGTGAGATCCTTTTCTTACAAGTCTTCTCAAAATCAACAAATAGTTGAAAAATAACATATTGACTGATTAAGATCTTGCTTTTAGTAGCAATCGTTCTAGGAACTAGATGCATTGGCGTATTGGGAGGATACACAGTAGCTTTAGGCATTTTCCTAAGGGGAGGGTTTGTTTCAACAATATTTTCTGCTTTCTGGTTATCTAAGTCCATTTTCCAGAACACTTGTTCGGGAGTCAACAATGTTTGAGGCTTAAACATATTCAAGGATATCCAATTCTCCTTTTTGTAGTCATGGGGAGTGATAATTACTTTCTTCTCTTTGCATTTAGGATCATTTAGTTTCTTATTCATCTTCTCCCTAGTGATTTCATCTAATTTCTTATCTTCCTCTGTGCACTCAAAGCAACTAGGTTTTTGTCTATGTTTAAGAATCTCATTGCCATCATAGATCACACTTTGAGCTGCTTTTGCAATCTTCCCGTACTCAGGGTTGGGTTTATCTATAATGGGAACACTATGCTTATCGCTTAGAACTCTATGCTTAGTGATCATGTGAGCAGTCTGAATGGTGTTCCCTTGTATGTACAACTTGTTTTCAAGTTTGTTTTTCAAAGTTTTCAGATTAGAAAAATCTTTCAAGAGTTTTGATTCCTTTGCATTAAATTCTTGCTTAATCATTTTCACATTTTCTTGAAGTTCTTGTTTTTGTTTAGCAGTTTTAGAAAGCTTTTCTTGCAAGGAATTTAACTCTTGTTTTAATACTTCTTCTCTAAAATTACTTTTTCTAATGATTGTACGCACTTGGTCATCCATTTCCTGCTCACGAGTGGTCAACTCAAATTTTGCACGTTGTTCATAAATAGCAACACGTTCTTTATAGGCAATAAGTTCAGAAATTACAGAATCATCAGGGGCACATGCAGTGTATTCATCAAAAACATAGTCATTGTTGACTGCAGAAGATGCATCACTTGGTACAACTTCACTTTCACTTTGTTTCACATATTTATCATATGGGACAACATTGATATTACCCATATTTTTTATATTTGATTTAATAGTTTCAGTTGATTGTACTTTGTCATGCATCTTTTGCACATCAGCATCATCGTATAGTTTTAATACCTCTGAGATGAGTTTGTCTTTGGATGGGCCAGCTTGTGGTGAAGAAGAGACCTTGGGAGAAACCGTTGGAGAAATGCTAGCCATAAAAATTGTGTGTGCAGTAGGTCCATCATCCACATCAGAGTCGTATGCATCACAATCAGCGACTTGAAAGGCATTCTGATGATTGTGACCTATCTCCTGAATTGGCTGCTCATCCACATCTGCATCATAGGTCTTGGCATTGCCCTCAGCAAGAAAAAACAACTCTTCTTCATCCAAAGCAGCACCATTATCCTGAGCGTGTACAAGCAGCATCTTATCTCTGAACTAATCAGCATTCTGTGGACGTTTTGGAGATGTGCAGTTCCTTGCAATGTGTCCCTCACCACCACAGTTATAACATTTGATCGGCTTAGCTTGACCTTGATTACCATTCCTTCCGCGATTCTGATTACCAACATAACCTCTACCAGCTCCACCTCTTCCCTGATCATACTGTCTTTCCTGAACTGGTTGCACCCCGATCCTCCCATCTTTAACAGTAGCTTGATTGTGTGGGTTAGATGCTGTTCTGAGGTTATTGTTGGTTTGTGGGAGAGAATTCATGTTTTGGCTAATCAGAAGAGCTAGTTGATTAATGATGTTACCCACGTGTGCATCAACATCAGCTTATTTGAACATAGGATCAGGAATGAGTTTGTGATTACCATTACCCATGGGTATGACTTGTGAGGCTTTGGTTGTGATTCCGATGTTTGAGTAGAAGGCAGTTGAGTCATTTGAAGAGCTTGTCTCTCCCTGGTTGGTTTTGAACTGATTAAGAATCATTTTTTCAAACATAGCATGTCTCTCATTCTGAAGGAGGAAGGCATAGAGTTGCTCATAGTTTTTATTCTTCAATCCCTTAGTGAGCTTCACAGAAGTGACGAACTTGTGCCATTCGGGATTCATATTGTTCACAAACTTTGAGTTCAGCTGAATGTTAGGCATAGTCATTCTGATGTTCCTCATATCATTCACTAGCTTATGAAATCTCACATAGTACTCATAGACACTCTCATCTGGTTTCATCTTGAAGTGCTCAAATTCATCATACATCTGTGATTCTCGGTCTTCAATAGTTAGCTCAGAACCAGAGAGAAGCATCTTGACATTATCCCATACAGCTTTAGCCTCGGTGTTGTGATTGATAAGCTTGTAAATGTCTTTTGGTAGACCTTGCAGTATAATGTTAGAAGCTCGGATATCTGCATCGAATCTCTTTTTCTCCTTATCATCAAGCTCATCATACATCTTTGGTCTGTCCATTCCGTAAATCAGAGTTCCATCTTCAGCAGTATCAAGTACATCTCTAGTCGTCTCAACCAGATACGGTCCTTCATCAATGGATTTGAGAATGTTGACACCATTTTCCTTTCCAAGACAGTACAATCTGATTCGTTGAGCCCAAGAGTCGTAATCAGTTCTGTCAAGCATGGGTGGACGAGTATCTGAACCAGCTGCTTGAACATCCTCGGCAACAGTGGAGATGATTGTAGAAACGTTGGTAGACATGATGACAAATTAAACGGTATTTTATAACTCTATGATTAAACCGGGAAATAGATTCTTTCACGGGATTTTACTAAATCAAGAGAAAACCGTAAAAATCACCCAAGTCGCTAGAAAAACATGCACCAAGTCGCTAACTACTAATTCGCTATTCCACCAAGTCGCTAAAGTCCCAAGTCGCTAAACAAAAGACAAGTCGCTAAATAGCAACTCGCTAAGCCTCTAGTCGCTAGCAAAATTTTGGCAGCAATTCGCTAAGATACAAGTCGCTAAAGAATCAAGTCGCTAAATAGCAACTCGCTACTTACCAAGTCGCTAACACCAAGTCGCTACCCGTAGTGGAGAATCCACTACTTGTACTGTTAGTTGCTAAGTCTAAGTCGCTAACTCCACAAACTGCAACTCGCTACAAAAATGTAAAGCAAGTCGCTAGCAAGAAAAGTAATCCGTAGGTCAAGTCGCTAGCAAGAAAACTTCACAAACATCACTTTTCAATCCAAAAACAACCCAACCAAGATGATTCAAGCTTACCAAATGAAAACCTAAACACTTGTGATGATTCTAAACAAAAAAGTACTAACAAAATCCAAGCTTTAACACAAGAA
Organism: Chrysanthemum seticuspe; assembly: GCA_019973895.1. Taxonomy (NCBI): domain Eukaryota; kingdom Viridiplantae; phylum Streptophyta; class Magnoliopsida; order Asterales; family Asteraceae; genus Chrysanthemum; species Chrysanthemum seticuspe. The sequence continues at coordinate 140,509,064 of BPTQ01000008.1, forward strand.
ATCAACCAAATGATGCACAAACCACTAAACTTTTTCAAACTCAAAAACCACCTAAAAACCACTAGAAATCCAAAGATGTACAAGATATGATCTAACCATGGCTCTTGATACCAATTGAAAGATATTGGATTTCACATACACATCAAACCATAACACAAAGTGGGCGTATAAGTGGAATTTTAGAGAGAGAAAGTCAGAGGTTTAGGGAACTTAGTGAGAGAAAGTGAAAGATATTATTATGAGCTCCAACTCTCTACCTTGGGAAATAGAGAGTATTTATAGTCTTACATAAAACGCCACACAACGGGCTGTGGATCAGGCATACTGTGGGTAAAGACCCGTCCGTCCTCCATGGTGTTACTTAACTAAATACTACTTAGCTTGAAATAACTACGACTACGAGCTTTCTAACGATTACATATACTTGAGGAGACCGACTCTTTAATACCTGGAATTTCTAATTCCTAACATATAAGTTACGCGTAAGATTGCTCTTATGCGTAACGGCTACGCATAAGGTGATCCTTAAGCGTAAGTCCATTTTTTTACCCTTGATTCTGAATTTGCACGCGTAGAACCTGAAATAGATCATTCATAACATCTCCATTAACAATTTATTCAACCTCTTTCAATATCACATGGCATCACAAGTTATTTTCATTTATGCTTAAAATTAAGTTATGCGTAAAGGTTAAACCCTAACAATTCAAATCCTACGCATAAGAAATCTAACCATGCAAAATCTACCAAATGATTTTTGGGATGTCTTAGGGGCATCATGAGTTGCTTTCAACAAGTTTTAACAACAAATGACTTATGAATCAAAAGTAACCAAATTTACGAATACATAAACCCTAAATTCAAATTTCACCATTATGATGTTTCTGGGTTAGATTCAAAAGTGTCATTGGTTAATTAAACACATATCAAACATCTTTCAAGCCTCTAATTGTCCTAAAACATTCACAATAGAGAATACCCAAATCCACGCATAAACCCTAGAATTTGAAAAATGATTAAAACATTTTCTGGGTTAAACTTCTTGATGACAATGGTTTTAACACTTGATATATGCCTTGAAAACACTAACCATTTCATCAAAATCAAACCAAAGTGATTATGAGTTCATACGCATATGCGTAAAAACTTAAATCACTCCTAGAGGAAAATCAAACCATTGGATTTGCAAATAATTAAAAACCTATGTTTGAAATCACTCAAAGAAACCATTAACACTTACAGATTTCAAGATTGTAGCACGGATTTGAGTATGGATTTTTAGGCGTGGATGATGGTTGGTGAATATTAAATGTGTGTAATAAATGAGAAAGTTTATTAGGTGAAGGGTTTTGAAAAAAATAAGTTTTAACATTTGACAAGTATAGCCCCTCCCCCTCGACTTTAGAAATAGAGAAATTTTACAAATTTGAGTACGAGGAGTGTTTAAAACAAGAAACGTATCCACCATTTTTAAAGATACAACCAGTATAAGATAACATGCAATTACAAGGTTTTATTAAACAGAAAAAATATTTACATTCTCCCCCTCAACACTTGTCCGAGAAAAATATATGAAATGTTTGAAAGAGCAAAGTGTTGACGGAAGCTTTGTACTTGCAATGTTGGAAGAAATTTAGATAGAAGAATATTTTTGTAATTTTGTCAGATTTTATATTTTTCTATTTTGTGTTTGATAAATTATTTTCAAGAGGTTTTGGTGTTTGACTGGTTTTAAGAATGTGTCAAAAGTTCGTCCAGTTCCTCTGGAGTCAAACACCTCATGCCAATCCGGTGGATCAACTCAGTAAACCTAGCAGGAGCTAACGCTTTGGTGAGAAGGTCCGCCAGTTGATGTTCAGTACCCACAAAATATAATTCAACAGTACCCTTTTCCACATGCTCCTTTATGAAATGGTATCGAAGATCGATGTGCTTGGACTTCGAATGTTGGACGGAGTTGCACGAGATCGCAATAGCACTTCGATTGTCGCAGTACATCGGGATTTTGTCAAATACGTAACCATAATCATTGAGTTGTGTTCTCATCCAAATGACTTGAGCACAACACGCTGACATGGATACATATTCTGCTTCGGTTGAGGACAGCGATGTGCAATCCTGCTTCTTCGATTGCCATGACACCAGTTTATCACCAAGAAATTGTAGAGCACATGAAGTACTTTTCCGAGAATCTAAGCAACATGCGTGATCAGCGTCTGAAAAAGCTATGTTAATACAAATAAGCCGTAAAAACGTTCATTTATATTTTACGATCTTCTAATGTTTTGTCGATAACAAACGTAAAATCATTTTAACGAAACAAATAAAATACGTAAATGGTTTGAACTAATAGTTTCTAACATACTTATGTTTTCACATAAAAACACTAAAACAAGTATAAGTGATTTTATGATTTAGTATTACATATGTACAAAAACTAGTGTTTACATATTTGGGTAAAATATACACATAACTAGTATGTAGTATATTGGGTAATATAAATGGGTAGAAATTTAAGTATCATAACCCATTGACCAAATACATTAAATGTAGTTGGGTACAACCCAAAGTCCATGACCCATATCCATGGAGCTTGACCCATAACCCATTGCATGACATCATGCTTATATCATATATGGATAATATCCATAACCCATGATATTGACCCATACCCATTTGACTAGGTGCATTGCACTCATAAGATACATTGTATCTAGTAAGAAACCCATGACCCATGACCCATAACCAAAATACCTGTGGGCCAAGAGGAGCGTCCCACGGATCCCTAGGTTTACACTAGACGGATCCCTTGTGGGAGGGATCCGGGGAACAGTAAGCATTTTCTCTCTATAAATAGTGAGCCATTTCTTCATTGTTTCTCACCCCTTTCCAACACAATTTCTCCCTGAAGTTTAGAACTCTCTAACCCCAAGATCCAAGTGATCTATGTTTGTAGTTTTGTTTTTCTGTGATTCTCTAGGTTCCTCTTAAAGGTAAGATCACCACCTTTGAAGTCAAGCAAGCTCAAGTCCATGAGTTGCTATGCTTCCTTATCATCAAGACTACTGAAGTCGTCTTGTTGATGATTCTTTTCTTTCTTCTAAGAAGTGTAGTGTTGAAGACATTAGTGAAAGATGTCTCAAGTGTCAAGACGAAGACATTAGTGAAAGGTGTCGATCGTCCGTATTGAAGGCATTAGTGAAGGGTGCCTAGAAGTCAAGTCACAAGACATTAGTGAAGATGAAGATCTAGTTAAAGGCATTAGTGAAAGGTGCCTTAGATGTACATTCGATATGGTGTGTTTCGATGTACAAGATAGATTAGTATTGAATCCAAGGATATTGATATCCTTGATGATGTTGTAATAAGGAGTTGGTCTCCTTTGGGATTAGTCATTGGTGTAGTGTTAGGTAGTAGTTCCTCCATTGTAACGGAACTCGGTATCTAGCCTAGTACCGGATAAAGGGTAGGCGACGTTGTGGTAGGTGTGGTTCACCATGGTGTGAAAGAACCTGGTGGTTAGCCTAGTACCGGAAAAAGAGTAGGCAACGTTGTGAAGGTTTCTCCACCATAAGGAGTCTGTGTCGTGTAGTGATTACGAACTCTCGAGTAGGTGACTCGGGGAGTGGAGTAGGGCAAGGTGTCATTGTAGCCGAACCATTATAAATACTCACGTTGTGGTTTTGTGCTTCTTACTCTTATCTTTCCATTACATACGTATACTTCTATATGTTTGTTTATCAACATCCAACACACATCAAAATATATTGACATAAGTCGATCTAAATAGTTTAAAACGAGTTTTAATTGGCAAAACTATTCAACCCCCCCCCTCCTTCTAGTTTTCCACAATTGGCATTAGAGCTTCGTTACCTAGTTTCTTGAAGTATATTTTACTTTAAAAACTTGATACGATCCATGGTTAATTGAAAACTACAAAGAAGGTTTTTCAGAAAAACAAACACCATTTTTTTAAAAAACTCTTTGTCTGGATGTTGATTAGATGACAACATTTTTCTTATTATTTATTTATTTTTTTTTTGTGCACTAATGTTCTTTGTCATATTGATTAGTCAAAGCTCATACCTACCAAGTCATAGGAATTGCTTGGTAACAAGAATACCTTCCCTAAGAAGGTATCTTAAGCACAAAGGAGCTGGAATTGTCTTCTGACATTTGTTGTGTCATTTGTAAAGACATTCCTAAGTGCATTTGAGGTATGACTTTTCACTTACCTCTAAATGACATTAGCTTGATAAATAAGTATGGTTACCTAGGTATTTATTTTACTATCTTTTGTGCATATACATGTATTACATGTAGCTTCATTAGGAAGCTTTTTTTCACATATGTGTTACTTTTTCGTCTAAAGTCGTGGTATATAAAACTTGTGTTTTATTTCACTTAATCCAAAAATCATATCTTTCTAATAATAAAACAAAACACAAATCTCAAAAATTCCTCCTTCCCCATAAATAAACCATCCGTCGACCCTTCTATCAAATCCCCACTTTTTCAAATCTTCCACTTTCAAAAATTACCTCTCATTCAAAACTTCATATTCCTCTCATCTCATCTCAAACCAAAACCAAGAAGTTTTACATCGCCCTCGTGCTCATCGCCTTAACACCCATCGCTCTTGTGTTCCCTTTGATGAAGTTCTCATACGGAGACATATACTTTGTGTTGTTAATCTACATTGGGATCATACACCCAATCCTTTTTATCATTCTTAGCATTGAAATGAAATATTATTAATAGTCTAGTTTATCTAGGTTATTATTATCATAATGTGTTTGTCATTTCTTTCGATTTATATGTTTCGTATTCTTTCATGATACATTAGAAGCCATGTATGCATGCTAAAAGAAAATGTAGGCTAAAACACATATTTTGGTATAAAATTGTAAAACTTATGTTTTTATCAAATCTGTTTCTGTTACTACAGACCCACGGATCCCGGCAAGTATACTAGCCGGATCCCTTATAGAAAGGAACCGTGGGAACCATCCTTCTAGATAACAGATTTTCATGCAAAAATAAAAACCACTTTCTTCCTAAAAGAAATGTTTTACTAGAATGTCACACATCAAGTTAGTTAAATGTCATTGTTAATAAACATCTTGTAAAAACGTTATGTAATCATTGTTTTACCCATAATACGTCACATCCTATTAACTTGTCTTTCCTATAGGTTTCGCTATGTCGCATGAATATGAGTTTGATTTTTCACTCACTAGCGTCTACACTCCTAACATCTCCCTTGAGCCCAACACACCTGGCAATCATGTCCGTGGGTTCAATAATCTCGAAAACCGTCACTTCCACGAAGGACGTATTGTAGACACCTCTCTACAATTCGAAGAAGGTATCAATACCTCCTTCCGAGCCATATCGCTCTCTATCTCTTTGGTTTTGGATCAAAAACCAAAAGTGTGTTTTAACCCTTGGGCAATTTGCTCGCATCCTCCGGATTCCAAATCATGGAAAATGTGCCTTCACTGAAGATTGGTCTCTTGATTCTCTCTTCAACTTTCGTGAAGAAAATAGTCCATATTGTTTACACATACCCTCCCCGGAGGATTTAAATCGCATAATATGCAAACCTCGACCATATTACTCCGATCCAAACATTATCTTTACACGGGACATTCGAGAAGAGTATAAACCTCTTGCACTCATTCTACGTGAAAATGTTTGGAGTCTTAGGGGAAATATTCTTCCCGCTTGTTGTGCTCAAATAATGTATTGTTTGCTAACACAACAACCATACAATCTCGCTGACTTATTCGCAAGGCGAATTGTAAATCTTCAATGCTCCAAGAATAAACTCATCCCTTATGGAATGTTCTTGACGCGCCTCTATCATAACATCATGCATTTTCATTATCAATTTCAAAGTCCATTGTACGTACTTGTGAACAAGATGAGGGAACCGCTAAACACATCTCTCATGAAGACTTTCTTCATTCTTGATTCCACCAACACTCATCAACCATTTGATGATCCTTCTAGCGAAAACGCTCAAGGAACCTAGTAGTCTTTCAAATAGGATCAATCCTTTTGTACTCATGCTTTATCAATGTAATCCAATTTCCTTCATGAAATAAAACATCTTACATTTGATATCTTAGTATTAGAACCTCTTAAAATAACCTTGAAATATAATGCATTGTCAAAATCACTGCATACCTTTAGTAAAGGTTCTGCTTAGCAGATAGACGGATCCCAAAGGTTGTACTATACGGATCCCTATTCTTAGGGAACCGTGGGATCCGACAAACAAAAAATGCAATTACAATCATTGTATTTCAAACATGTCCTTAGAACACTTCACACTAAGTTAGACATAGTGCCTTAAGGCAAATTAAGTCCTTATCAAGTTAAGTAGATCTTTCGTACTCATACATAACTCATCTAGATCACACTCAAGACGCTTGTAGATCTATCATTTCACTTAAATCCATTGCTCTTTCACTCTCAAGCTCACTCATCATCTCTCACATGATCCCTCATATCTAGCTTTGGAAATCTTTCGATTATGGCAAAATTGATCATAATCATCCTTACCTCAAAATTGGTCGAAATTGATCAAATTCTAGTTTTTCCATTTTAAGCCTTTAGGATATTCTCCAAAACATTACCCTAAGTCACTATCTGATCTCTAGGATCATTTAGCTCCACTTGACACTCTCAAAATCTTTAGTGTCATCTTTGTTCACTCATTGGTACTCATGAAAGTTCCAACTTCTTCCATAAAAGGCAATCATTAGCTACATCACTCATTCCCCTCAAGTACTTAAGCACCCCTTCATTTAAGACACTTAGATAAAATGAAACACTCAAGAAGAAATAGGCATTAGACCTTACAAACATCATTGCTATCTTTTCTTAGCTGCTGATAGACGGATCCCTAGGATTAGCCTAGGCGGATCCCTGGTTGGAGGGAACCGTGGGATTCGTATGACAGACTCATGCCAACTCTAGCTAAAACAATCATTTCAAGCTCATCTTTCTAACTTAAACACTCCATCTCATCTTAAATGAGTTCCTAGATCAGTACAACTCTAAAGTTGACTCTTGTGCATGTTAATCATCACATTCCAATGAATTTTAGTGGCGTAAGTCTTGAATGCACTTGGCAAATCCTTTGGTTTATAAACCACATTGTTAGGACTCCTAAATTCATCATCTTCATCCTCATTTTCAGCACTTAGAAACCTTCACAAACCTCTTGAAATCATCTCATCATGAGGAAAACTCCAAGTAGCAACTTATCCACCAAAGAACCACCCAAGAAAATTGCCCGTGTTGTACACAAAATCTCTTCAACCGAATTATCTCTGGTCAAGTCCACAAATGCAAGGATTCCTCTTCCACCAACTCAACCAATCAAACCAATTCCTAAAAGGATAGTACCCACAAAACTACCTATGCCAAACACTACCATACCTCTTAGGCCAAACAATCCCATCTGCACCCATCACCATTGGTTCCTAGAGCTATCTCATTTACAACTCCACTATCATCACCACACCTCTACAATTTAGAGGATTTGCCTCCTAGGCCGTCTCATCCTCCTCCACCGGCAACATTCTGCTCATTAGGAGGAATAATGGTACAAAATCAAGGTATTGAGTCAACATTAGCTCCGGCTTCCTTTTCACCGTCACCATCATATAATCCCATTTGGATTATGAGAAATTATCAAAGTCAACCACCAGACCATATGGAAGTTGACACTTCTCTACCACCACCATCATTCTTGGTCGAACCATCTTCAAATATGCCTCCACCAATCCTTCCGTCGTTTGAGGCTCCACAACCCGCTCCACTTGATCCTTCGCATCAAGCAATTTCATTTCTTCCACCACCACTACCTAGCCATGACAAAGATTGTTATCATTGTCAACATGTTGAAAGTTTGATACATGAAGTACGAGAAGACCAACGTTTCATGTTCTATCACCTCCTTGAACGTTTCGATGAGATTAAACCTAAACAAACTTGAGCTAGAGCATTTTTGTGGTGTCCTAGTTTTAAGCGTTACTTAGAAAAGTCTAGTAATTCCAAGTCTTGTATCGATCATTTTCCTAGTTTTTAGAGTCATGTATATCATATCTCTAGTTTTATTAAATGAAAATACATGCTACTTGCTATATTTCTAAGTATATGATTATGTTGTATAATACATATCTCACTTTGATATTAACATAATGTGTAATATCACCATTGCTGAAATTAATCATCAGCCAGACGGATCCCTTAAATATGCCTAGACGGATCCCTACAAGGAGGGAACCGTGGGATCCGTAATACAGAAAACTTTTCTACTAACTTGAATCATATTTGCATGAAATTATGCATTATACTTGTTTTCTAACCTTTGTTTTGTAGTTATTCAATTTACACATGAAGACTTTGACACCCAAAAGCTAGGGGAGCTTTGTGTCAAAACAATACATTGCAATATTAGGATTACATTTCATGACATCCCTTTGCAAAATTGCAATCATCAAGGGGAAGCACATTCGTCACATAGACGAAATATTTTGCAAACTTAGTTGCAAATGAACTAGCTTAGTATTATTTTATTGAGGCCCTCACATAGGGATGGACTCGTCAAGGGGGAGTACAGACGAGATCCTTTCCCATTACTTTCTCTCTACTTTTTCTTTCTTTTCTATTTTTCACATGTTTTTCCTAAAACAATGTGTTAGTTTCCTTTCGAAGCTCTTTTTTTTCGACAAAAAGGGAAAGAAGAAAGTAAAAACTACAAATTCAAACTTTTACGAATTTTAGCTTTTCCTTAAAATAATTTTATGTTTTGTCATCAACAAAAAGGGGGAGATTTTTAATACAAATAAGCCGTAAAAACGTTCATTTATATTTTACGATCTTCTAATGTTTTGTCGATAAAAAACGTAAAATCATTTTAACGAAACAAATAAAATACGTAAATGGTTTGAACTAATAGTTTCTAACATACTTACGTTTTCACATAAAAACACTAAAACAAGTATAAGTGATTTTATGATTTAGTATTACATATGTACAACAACTAGTGTTTACATATTTGGGTAAAATATACACATAACTAGTATGTAGTATATTGGGTAATATAAATGGGTAGAAACTTAAGTATCATAACCAATTGACCAAATACATTGAATGTAGTTGGGTACAACCCAAAGTCCATGACCCATATCCATGGAGCTTGACCCATAACCCATTGCATGACATCATGCTTATATCATATATGGATAATATCCATAACCCATGATATTGACCCATACCCATTTGACTAGGTGCATTGCACTCATAAGATACATTGTATCTAGTAAGAAACCCATGGATCAACCCATAACCCATGACCCATGACCCATAACCAAAATACCTATGGGCCAAGAGGAGCGTCCCACGGATCCCTAGGTTTACACTAGACGGATCCCTTGTGGGAGGGATCCGTGGGATCCCTTGTGGGAGGGATCCGTGGGATCCGGGGAACAGTAAGCATTTTCTCTCTATAAATAGTGAGCTATTTCTTCATTGTTTCTCACCCCTTTCCAACATACTTTCTCCCTGAAGTTTAAAACTCTCTAACCCCAAGATCCAAGTGATCTATGTTTGTAGTTTCGTTTTTGTGTGATTCTCTAGGTTCCTCTTAAAGGCGAGATCACCACCTTTGAAGTCAAGCAAGCTCAAGTCCATGAGTTGCTATGTTTCCTCATCATCAAGAATACTGAAGTCCTCTTGTTGATGATTCTTTTCTTTCTTCTAAGAAGTGTAGTGTTGAAGACATTAGTGAAAGATGTCTCAAATGTCAAGACGAAGACATTAGTGAAAGGTGTAGATCGTCCGTATTGTAGGAATTAGTGAAGGGTGCCTAGAAGTCAAGTCATAAGACATTAGTGAAGAGTGTCTTGAAGATCTAGTTAAAGGCATTAGTGAAAGGTGCCTTAGATGTACATTCGATATGGTGTGTTTCGATGTACAAGATAGATTAGTATTGAATCCAAGGATATTGATATCCTTTATGATGTTGTAATAAGGAGTTGGTCTCCTTTGGGATTAGTCGTTGGTGTAGTGTTGGGTAGTAGTTCCTCCATTATAATGGAACTCGGTATCTAGCCTAGTACCGGATAAAGGGTAGGCGACGTTGTGGTAGGTGTGGTTCACCTTGGTGTGAAAGAACCCGGTGGTTAGCCTAGTACCGGAAAAAGAGTAGGCAACGTTGTGAAGGTTTCTCCACCATAAGGAGTCGGTGTCGTGTAGTGATTACGAACTCTCGAGAAGGTGACTCGGGGAGTGGAGTAGGGCAAGGAAGGTGTCCTTGTAGCCGAACCACTATAAATACTCGCGTTGTGGTTTTGTGCTTCTTACTCTTATCTTTTCATTACATACGTATACTTCTATATGTTTGTTTATCAACATCCAACACACATCCAAATAGATTGACATAACTCGATCTAAATAGTTTAAAACAATTTTTAATTGGCAAAACTATTCAACCCCCCCTTCTAGTTTTCCACAACCTATTAGTTCAAAACCAGAATCCTTCGGATACCAGATTCCCAAATTAATGGTTCCCTTGATGTATCGGAGGATTCTTTTAGCCTCAGAGAAGTGAGTTTTAGTTGGTCTTGACTGATAACGGGAGCAAAGATATACAGCAAATACAATGTCTGGTCTACTGGCTGTTAGATACATGAGTGACCCAATAATACTTCAGAATTTGGTAGGGTCAACCAATTTCCCATGCAAATTAGCGTCCAGTTTTTTTCTATGTGCCATTGGTGTGGCATAGGTATCACAGCTTTTCATTCCATGTTTGTTTAAAATTTCATGAGCATATTTGGACTGACTTAGGTAAATACCACAGGGTGATTGATGAACTTGCAGTCCTAGAAAGAACGTAAGTTCACCCATCATGGACATTTTAAAATGTTTTTTCATTAGTTTTGAAAATTCGTTTGAGTACTTTTTATGTGTTGACCAAAAAATGATGTCATTGACATAGATTTGAACGATTAAAATGTGAGCCCCATGATATTGAATGAAAAGTGTTGGGTCGACCGAACCTTTTGTGAAGTTATTGGCAATGAGAAAGGATGATAACTTATCATACCACGCCCGAGGGGCTTGTTTGAGACCGTATAGAGCCTTTTTCAGTTTGAAGACGTGATTCGGGAACTCTGGATCAACAAATCCTTCTGGCTGACTAACACATACCGTTTCCTTCAGTTGACCATTCAGAAAAGCAGTTTTGACATCCATCTGATAGACCGTGATGTGCATGTGAGCTGCGAATGCCAGAAAGATCCGTACAGCCTCAAGTCTAGCAACCGGTGCGAATGATTCCTCGAATTCAATCCCCTCTTCTTGTCTATAACCCTTAGCCACTAGACGTGACTTATTTCTGATAACCGTACCTACAGCATCCAACTTATTTTTCCAAATCCATTTAAGACCAATAACATAGACCACTGTTGGTTTTTCAACCAATTCCCATACTTCAAGACGTTTAAACTGATTAAGTTCTTCTTGCATGGATTCACTCCAGTTGGCATAAGTCATTGCTTCTTTAATGTTTTTGGGTTCAGATTGGCAAACGGTAAGTGCATAAATGCAATGTTCACCGTTAGTCTGAAGGCATTGTCGAGTTACGACTGGTTGATTCGGGTTTCCAATGATGTTCACAAGAGGATGGTCTTTAGTCACACGATGTGTGGAGGGTTGATGTTGATATACATTGTGTAGATTAGGAGGATTCAAATGGCTTGTGGATGATTCGGCAACATCAGAAGTGGCAGTTTCATTAGCAAAAGGATTGAAGAACGCATTTGGATCATAATCTCCAGGTGTAGGTACTTCTTGGTTCAGAAAATCATCAGCTGGTTCAGCGTCATTGGATGCGGTTTGTTCGGCTGTTATTGTAGAATCAATTGGAGGTGCTTCGTCAACAGTTGTTGTTTCAGGTGTATCAGGTATTGGATTATTATCAGGTTGAGCAGCGGAAACAGTTGATACATCTGGAGCATGTTGATCAATATTATCACTAAACAGAGGAGCAAATAGTTGTTCCATTTAACGACGAGTAAGCTGTAGGCTTGGTTCAGGTGATGATGGGGTTTGGGGAAAGTTTAGACGGTTATGACAGGGTTCTAAGCTGTTTTGCTCAGAAGCCATTTGAGTAAGCTCATCAAAATTTGCATGAATCGTTTCATAATCTCCCTTGTACGACGATTCCAGATTCGGAATCCCTTAGAATTTTCACAGTATCCAACAAAGACTCCAATGTTAGCTTTAGCCTTGAGCTTTCCAAAGTCATAACGATCATTATTCGGGTAACAAAGAGCACCAAATAAATGAAAGTGTTTGAGATTCGGTTTATGGTTATGGATAAGCTCTTAAGGTGTTGTGTTGTGGCGTTTGGTTATCATAGAACGGTTTTTAGTATAGCATGCAGTTGACACGGCTTCTGCCCACAAGTAATCTGGACGTTTTGCATTTATCAACATCGTTCTTGCGGCTTCCACTAACGTACGGTTGCGTCTTTCAACAACTCCGTTTTGTTCTGGTGTGCGTGCAATTGATTTTCGATGCTAAATTCCTACTTTCTCATAGTATGCACGAAGAGTTTGATTCACAAATCCAGTTCCTTTGTCTGTTCTGATTTGTCTGACTGTGTTTCAGAGCTGAACTTGAATTTTCGTAGGAAAGGTGATGATCATTTGTCGAGCTTGATCTTTACTTTGAAGAAAATAAACCCAAGTCCATCTTGAGTAGTCATCAACAATTACTAGAATATAGCGTTTGCCATTAATCGTCTGCACACGCATCGGGCCACACAAATCCATGTGAAGAAGATGAAGCACATGCTGGGAGCTGTGTTCCACCTTTGAGGGAAAGTAAGCACGAGTGCTTTTTCCTTGTTCAGAAGCTGAGCATAGATGATCTTTAGAATACCAAAATCTTGGGAGACCTTCAAAAAGTTTGTAAGGTGCAAGATTGGTTATGGTTTGAAAGTTTAAGTACGAAAGACGACGGTGCCATAGCCAGGATTTTGTAGATATTGCCTTAGAAAGTAGACATATGGGACATGAAGCAATCATGTCTTATTGAAATTGTTTAAAGACTTGATGTGCGGTTTCCAGACATAATATCGTTTCCTTGTAGATCACGAATGAAACAAGTTTTCTCCCTAAAAGCAACTTCCAAATCTCCATCACAAAATCGACCGACTGAAAAGAGATTATGACCGAGACCTTCCACATAATAAACTCTGCTAATTTTGATGTTCCCATTGATGTAATCTCCGTAGCCCATGATAGCTGCGAAGTGATCATTCCCGAATCTGACAGTGCCAATGAACTTTGAAACAAAGTTTGATAACAGTTTGAGATTGCCTGTCATGTGTCGGGAACATCAATTGCATGTTCCAAAAGATTGATGTCAGACATGAAAGTGTCAAAGTATTTTAGAACCTGACATCGTTCAGCTAATGGCTTTATTTCACTAAAAGAAGGTAAAGGATCATTAATTTGTGCAACATTGGGTCGGGAACCATCATTAGAAGAGGACTCTGGAGTTGGTGTGACAATCCAAGGTGTGTTAGAAGTATCCTGTTGTGTGATGAAAGATATGGCTTTTGAATAGTTAAATGGTTTGCAATAAACAACATTTTCCAATTTTGACCGACTCTCGTCTTCTGCATCTAATTCCTCCATACGATTATATTCAACAACACTCATGATGGAGTCATCAATTCTATGTTCTGCACTGTAAACTTGAGGATTTGGTTTTAATGCTCTATTTGAAAAACGTGGTTTGTAATCAGCAAGAATTGGTCCATATCCATTAGGATTTGGTTTAAAATAAAACTTTTGAATTATTGTGACTGACTTACCATGTTTGTAAAAAACATTTCGAAACTCTTTTATTTTTTTTTGTAAGTCGACAATTTCCTCAAGATAGTCATCTATGTGTTTCCTCGGATGCTTTTTGTACTCACAAAACTGTTTTTGACAAGTTAACAACTCAGACTTGGCTTTTTGAGTTTCCGAAGTGAGAGCCTTAAGTTGTTGTTTATGATCAAATTTCAATTGTTCTATTTGAGACAACAAAGCATTCTTGGATGCAACTAGATCACAGATCTGTTTTTCCAAAGATTTTTCATTTTGGTAAGATTTAGCAAATGCGACTTCAAAACCTTTTTCACGTTTCTCTTTGTAAGATATTAGTTTTCACATACACATCAAACCATAACACAAAGTGGCGTATGAATAAGGTTCTAGAGAGAGAAAGTTAGAGGTTTAGGGAACTTAGTGAGAGAAAGTGAAAGATATTATTATGAGCTCCAACTCTCTACCTTGGGAGGTAGAGAGTATTTATAGTCTTACATAAATCGCCACACATCAGGCTGTGGATCAGGCATACAGTGGGTAAAGACCCGTCCGTCCTCCATGGTGTTACTTAACTAAATACTACTTAACTTAAAAGAACTACGACTACGAGCTTTCTAACGATTACATATACTTGAGGTGACCGACTCTTTAATACCTGGAATTTCTAATTCCTAACAATCTCCCCCTAAGGGAGGTCACCTCAATCATGTACCAAACTTACATTGAATACAAATAGATATTACATTAACAATTGATCTTGCATTCTTGATGTAGTCCTTTGCTCCTAAGCTCATAGTCATTGATTCTTCACATTGCATGTTTGGTTACTTCAAGTGGAGGTCTTTTACTGATCCACGTGATAATAATTTTGAGCCATCTTTTGAGATCATCAGCAATTAAAAAATCTCTGACACATCCTTTGTGGTGTTGGTATTATGTGATTTTGTGACTATAGGACCGACATGCTCACATTCTGGATCATGATATCTTCTCATCAGAGTAGCGGAAGCATTTGTTGAATCATGATATTGGCAGCAGCGTAGCAGAAGCATGGAGTGAAAATATCAGAGTCATTGATGCACTAATCATGATTTCTTTTGAGATGAATGTGTTAAGTGAGCATGCGGCTATGGATTGACCGCTTCATTCTGATCAGCTGCAAACGTCGGGTGTACCTGCATACAACAGTTAGCAATAAATCGCACGAAAGTGTCCTTGATCATTTTCGTTGAATTGAGGTACACGGCCCACGGTTCCCCGTTGATCAGTACAT
Organism: Chrysanthemum seticuspe; assembly: GCA_019973895.1. NCBI lineage: Eukaryota > Viridiplantae > Streptophyta > Magnoliopsida > Asterales > Asteraceae > Chrysanthemum > Chrysanthemum seticuspe. The sequence continues at coordinate 140,524,244 of BPTQ01000008.1, forward strand.
GTACTGCCTGTGATCAGGTATAATTCCGAAGAATTTCCTTGACAGGGTTTCGCAGCTGCTCTAGCTGTTCTCAAACCGGAACATCTCAAAGAAGACAACACGGAGTGAGTGAACCAGCGAATTTTAAGTCCACTGATTGATGAAAAGAGATTTGAAAAACAATCGTGTATTGCTCAATAGAAATTGTTTTTGCAATACAACGAAGGTTTTATTGAAAATCAATTATCAATCATAAAAACACCTTTTGGTTTGAAAAATGAGTACACGGTCGATGTGCTGAAGAAAAGGGTTGTTAAGCACAAAGACCGGTTTTTCAAAGATATCCGTCAATCCATAACCTGAACCAGGATTGATTCAAGAGATTGAATCGCCCCATTGTTTCTGTTCAGTTGTCACATGGTTGATCTATATAATAGATCTCACATGCCACCTACTAGGAGCTTGTTTGATGTTGGTTCCAGAAGGCTTTCCATCTTCACTGTGAATATGTAAACACATCACTCAGATGTTCTGGCAATACCACAAGGATAATGCGTAGGACTCAAGATATAATCTCTCTTTCCACATTGTGTGAAACAGAGAGTCTTCATTGAAGGTGTCCTAATGAGATTTATTGATGATCTCGTGGCTCTAGACTCAATTTGTGCATATTTGTATCCTGTGCCGGAGATTAGGGAGAGGGTCTCCTTCTTCAATATCAACAATCTCTAAGAGAGAGTCGATAGATAATGTCGGTTCCCCGTGAGAATGAAACAAGCCCTTTTAAGAGGAACTTGAGTGGTTTGGGAAGTTGTAGTGCAGTGCGTCACTGGGTACATGACGTCTTGTCTTCAATACCGATGTTACCATCAGTAGCATATGAGTTGAACCCGGTTTCTGCCCTAAGGTTGAATAAATAGAGGGCTATTTGTTTTCACCCTTTTCTTATTCAATTCTTTTTAATTCTTCAACCCCTTCAGTGCTTACCGAGACTTCATAGCAAGAACCTTGTTGGGTTTGTTCTAGTTCTTGTTCTGTCTCAGTCCGCACTCTTCCCATATCTCACTTTTCTCCTTTTTATCATCATACCTAAGGACTTCTACACTAACTAGTGGATTGTCCCTGGGTAGATCCCTCCGGTTCTGGCGGATCATGGGAACAAAAACCTAACCTTATCATCCTTATATCACCATACATAAAGTAAAGTTGGTCGGTCTTTTTGGTATTGTTCATCTGCCATTGGAACCAATTGAAAACCATTTGAAAATCAATCCAGATACTTAAGATGTATTATCAAAGCATTTTGTACCTGAATTGTTTTTGATATTTTTAGAACGAGAACTCCCCCTCAACATGTGCATCAAGTATTTGAAAATGTTTTGCACACGGAGGCAAGAGAAAGAATTAACTTCTTTGATTACCATTTTCTAAAAGATATCAACATCACTTCCTTAGACATATCAAGTAGATAAAGCATTTTGGGGAAGGATGAGGTTTTCATGATTTTGCTCCCCCTCAATATGTGCCTCGAGGTTTGAAAAGAGTATTGCACATACTAGAGGGAACCTGCACATTGAGATAAATGATCACGTTTCAAATCATAGGTTTAAGATAGATGCTCCCCCTCAACATGTGCATTTAAAATTTGAAATCGTTTGTCACATGTGGGAAGGATAGCATGTACATCCTTATAAAACCATTTACCGAATTATCAGTTTAAATCCAATTTAAATCACACATTCTCCCCCGATCACAATTATCAAATCATTTGAGATTTGTGATCTCTTATTGATTTAAATTGATTTTGAAAGCTTTTAAGGGGAATTGTGACTTGATTATGAAAGCGTTTTAACTGATAAGGATCGGATTTTAAGACTTTAAACTCCATTGATAAAACATGCATGAATATCTTTTGAAAACAATTTAATGCCAAATAACTTCTATATTTAATTGAAATCATTCTCCCCCTCAATCAATGACATAGGTTGTTGATTGAGAGATAGAGATTTTGACAAATAAGTCCTGATGATTATCAAAAATAGAGACCGAGTTATTTTTCAAAGCAGTTAGTTTTCAGCAGATAAATGTTTATAGAATCAGAGCATGGGATTTGAAAATATGGTAAAGCATAGCTCTGTTCTTTCTATGAAAAGCGGGTTACTGCCTGAAAATGACAATAAACCATTTTTTTTCTCTTTCTCCCAATTTTT
>BPTQ01000008.1:140535173-140614273 GCA_019973895.1 Chrysanthemum seticuspe
GTTCAACTGAGGCACCAGTATAAACTCCTAGATTTATTACTGATACAACTCTGAGTTCAACTTGTTCTACTTGGAAAAAGATTAGATCTAGAACTTGAGTACTGGTTTAATTAAGTCTGGTTGTTTAGAGTTGACCTATTCACGTTACTCTAGTTATTCTTTAACGTTCTATTTTAACGTGACAATTGATTCCTATTACTTACGATATTCAAGGTTGAGTTGTAAAAAGTTTGATTTCTCACAATCCTTAATCTTTAAGGTCCATAATTTCTCAGTCAGTGGAGTTCATATACATTAGCAATCTTTCGAGCATCAGCATCAAGAAAATTCAATTCATCATAAATCAATTCATTGTGGCACCTCCTGCCTGCCCAGAAATGGGTGACATACGGACTAGGTGTCGGGCTACACACCGCTAAATACATTCTGTAGAGAGTATTTATAGTCTTACATAAATCGCCACACATCGGGCTGTGGATCAGGCATACAGTGGGTAAAGACCCGTCCGTCCTCCACGGTGTTACTTAACTAAATACTACTTAACTTAAAAGAACTACGACTACGAGCTTTCTAACGATTACATATACTTGAGGTGACTGACTCTTTAATACCTGGAATTTCTAATTCCTAACACTCTTTAGTTTGAAAAATGTTGAGTTGGAACTTATAGCATTCATTATCCTTAGTTAACAGTGCAATTTTATCTTGCAATTTCTTATTGATCTCATTGCACTTATCCAGTTGAGATTTGTTGGTCTGAATTAATTTGGTCATGAGTTCAAGATCTAGATTAGAAAAAGGTTCATCTTGTTCAACTTGAGTCTCAACATAGTCATTATTTAGATCCTCAAATATGACCACGGAGTCAACTTGATTATCAATATTAACCATAAGGTCATCTTGATCGTCAATTATGACTACGAGATCCATTTGATTCTCGTCGGAATAAGAGGTAGAAGGCTCATGTTGAACATTATGTGCCTTGTCGGATGCAGATGTTGATGGATATATGAGATCATGTATAAGTATGTTTGGATCCGGTACCTAAGACAAGCCATCAGTGTCATACACTGGGCCTGTGTCACTCATGTGGAGCTCTTGCATGTTTGCCATTAACATCACAGCTGCATTCGCCTAAAAGTCCTCCATGTCATCATCAGAATATGCATTTTCCATAAAGCTCTATTCCTTGTTGGTAAGAGTTTCACCAGCTTCATCCTTGAGAGCCAAGAGTAAAGCCTCTTTGTTATAAGCGTTGCCTCTTGTCCTCGGCTTTGGGCATACATTAGCTAGATGACCCTTCTCATTGTAGTTATAGCATCGGAGACCATGAACCCCAGTCTGAGCATTTCCCTGATCAACCACTTGAACCCGTTGTTGTGGAGCACCCATGTTATTCTTTGCATTAAACCCTTGACTACTATTCATCTGACGACCATTTCCACGATTCTGAACCTCAACCCTTCCATTGTTAACAACAGCTTGATTCCTTGTATTTTATGAGGTGCGAATGCGGTTGTTGGATTTGTTAGCAAATCGTCTGAAGGCTCTTGCAATCATAACAAATCCTTGATTTAATGCATCGAAGGCTTCTGCATCCTCATTTGATTCACTGTAGAGTGCTTGATCATTGTTGTTGTTGTATGGAACCAATTGAGTTTCTTGGGATTGTTGTTGTGATGGATCATATGGTGTAATCTGAGCAGTTGGTTGTGGAGGGTTGTGAATACAGTTTGCAAGGTCGGGAATTGAGGATAACATGCTTGAGCCCATAAAGCAAGAGTTTGATTATCCGGGAGTGAAGGTGAAGTAAGGACCCCATGGATGATTCTTTCTTTGTCAACTTCCTTTTGGTGGTGCTTCAAATAGTCATACTACAATCCGTATGTAGCTTGATGAAGATTCTTCGCTTGACGAATGAATGTAACATACTTTTCCCAATCAGGACCAAGACAGCTCAGGAACTTTGTGTTGATTGCAATTCTTGGCATAATGATATTATGTTTATCCAAGTCATTGATGATGTCTGAGAACCGATGATGATATGACTCTAATGGTTCCCCTGGTTCAATCATGAAGTGTTCGTATGCTAAGTAGATTTTTGATTCCATGTCTTCTTGATTGAGTTCAGTGCCTTCCATTAGAAGATGAATGTGCTCCCACATTCCTTTAGCAGTCTTCTGAGCATCAACACTACGAAGTATCAGATTGGGTAATCCCAAAAGGATATATTGCATTGCAAGTTCATCAGCTTCTAAGTGAAGAAGTTGATCAGTAGTAAGTTGATCAAGACCGACAACGTTGGTGATATCATCTCTTGGTGGATTGGCAGTCGGATCTCCGGGTACAGTGATAGTAGGCATCTGAAAAGGAACTTCAAGGATGACCTTCCTCAAAAACTTACCATGTGGCTTCTTGAGATCACAAAACCTAAAGAACCTTATCACCCATTAATCGTAGTTTCCGGGAGTGAGCATTGGAGATCTGTCAAGGGATCCAGCTTCATGAATGGATTGTTGGCTACTTAAAGCTTCACACATCTTTGCAAACCAAGAGGGTTCCTTTAGTGTTGTAACATTCATAGCATACTTGGCGGGATACTGATTTTGAAAGTATGTATAATGTTGTACTTGTTGACGAGGGTTTGGTGGAACCATTTGTGGTGGAAGATGATTTGCTCCTTGAGGAAAGTGTTGAAATTGTTGTTGAAATTGTTGCAATTGTTGTGGAGATGGTGGAGGATATTGTTGATAGAATTGTTGTTGTTGTTGTTGAGGATACTCATGAGGAAAGTAGCTAGAGTATGGTGGTTGAGACATCTTGAAACTTGAGTTAATGATGGATCTTTGTAGTCGAATGAAACTTAGAGTTTGTTGATGAAGTAACCTTATGCGTAGAAACCAGCTTATGTGTAGAAAATACCTTACGCGTATACAAGAGTTTACACGTAGTGAAAGCTTACGCGTAGACTTGAGAAAAACTTAGCTTAGGCGTAAACCAATGACTTAGGAGTAGAATCCTTATGCGTAATACTTCCTTAGGCGTAAGACAAGCTTAGGCGTAGGAAAGGCTTAGGCATAAGAGTATTCTACGCGTAAGTATGTAGCTTAGGCGTAAAACTAGGGTTTTGCCCAAAAATCCTTTACACTTATACCAGTGTAAAAGATATCCAAAGTCGAAGTGTTTTCAGGCTTATCCAAGCAAGAAAGCACTGAGTAAACCAACAATACTGAAGATCAAATGATGAAAATGTTACAAGTAACAGACTGCTTAGGCGTAAAACTTTGTGCTTACGAGTAAAACTAGGGTTTTGTTATGAGTAGAAAGTACAAACTATCACCAAAACTGATTTTTATGCCTAAAAGTGTTTAGAAACCTGATTTTTATGATGAAATAGCTTCAATATCACCAAAATAACAAGAAAGTTTGAGACTTGATGATCCAAATCCAATTTCACCCTTACGCGTAGACAGAATCACATGAACAAAACCAAGCTTTAAAACTATGCTATACACGTAAAGTTTGAAACTTGATGCAAAAAAACTTAAACTTTATCACTAAATAAACCTTAAACCACAAGAATCTTGAGTTTACAAGTGTAAAAAATGAAGCTTTTATGCGTATAAAATGTTTTAGCTTTAAAACCCACGCGTATGACTATGTAACTTCAAAAACAAGGTATTTCACCCAACTAGATGGCGATTAATACCACTGTTAGGTCACCATAATGTAACACAAGCATCAATATGTAAGAAATATAGATGAGATAGATTGGTTGAACACACAAAACACACACACGTACGAATATGTAAAGTTTATGCGTAGAGTGTGTATTAAGATGAACAACCAACCTTCCTAAGAAGGTTTACATGTCTTTATATAGGGAAAGGAACTAGGGCAACACTACAAGTTCCCTTCCTTCCTTATTGGACTTGGGCCAAGGCTTATGGGCTTTCTACATAAGCCTTGCCATTAATACAAATTTAAATACCTAATTAAGCAACCTATTATATATTGATTACAAACACTTGAAATATAGTTTAGGAGTGATTCCAACAGATTTATACTCTTATTCCTTTATATTCCGTTTCCAGGTTATATATGAGCATAGGAGCTAAAGAGACGCGGTTTTGGAGATATACTTAATGATTTATACCTTAGTATGCTTTCATGAAAGAAGCTACGGCATAACTCACACTCTCATTTACGTCGTAGCTAGGAATGCGTATATAAAGACCAAGTCAACGTCTGTTATGGCGTAACTATAAACTCAAGTTACGTTGTAACCATCTAGGTCATGAGGAATTTCGCGCCTCCATCAGTTACGCCATAACCTCCATTAGTTACGATGTAACCAGCACTACGAGAGTCTTGATGGGATCTTTGAAGATTACAGCGTAGCCATTTATTGAGTTTACGATGGAGATTAAGGAATTACGGCGTAACTATTCTTAAAGTTACGCTGTAATCATCACACCGAGACTTGATATTGCAAGATATTTAAGTTACGGCATAACCACATTATTAGGTAACACCGTAACATTGATTCGGCCTATAAATACAAACCCTAAATTCTGCATTTATCATCATTCACTCACTACAAAAAGGCAGAGAACGTGAAGAGGGTTCCAAAGGCAGATATTATTCAGCATACGGAGCTATTTCCAAAGGATAAATCACACCATATCATCGATAAGCTTTAGTGATTTCTATCTCATTACATTTTAAACCAAAAGGCTCTAATGGTACTTTGAAGAAAATCGATAGGGTTATGGGTAATCTGTAGTTTTGTGATTCTTTTCCAGGTTCTTTTGCTATCTTCCAGCCATATCGTATCTCGGATCATTCTCCTTGTGTTCTTCACATCCCTCAGGTAGCCAAGGTCAATCCTAAACCTTTCAAGTTCTCTAACTTCTTGGTTCATAAAGATGGGTTTCTTGATACGGTTATGGCGGGGTGGAATCTTAATGTTAATGGTTGTGCTATGTATCGTGTTGTTAAACGTTTGAAGGGGTTGAAACCCCTTTTCGTAAGCTTTTGCACAATCAAGGTAATCTTCATGAGCGGGTTGATAGGATTCGCAAGGAGTTAGATGAGGTCCAGAAGGCTATTGATAGGGATCCGTCCAATTCAGCCCTCCGTGATGAGCATGCTCATTTTCTTCTTGCGTTTAAGGAGGTTACATTAGATGAAGAGCAGTTTTTAAAGCATAAATCTAAAGTTCAATGGCTTCATGCAGGTGATTCTAATACGGCTTATTTTCATAAAATTGTTAAGAGTAAATTTGCCTGTAATCGAATCGAATTGGTTCGAGACTCGGCTAATGTCTTGTATGAAGGTAATAAGGTTGCAGGTGCGTTTGTTTCTCATTATGAGAAGTTTCTTGGTATTGAAGGGGATTGTAGCTATTTTGGTGACTATGATATATTCTCTAATGTTCTTAATCACCAAATGGTTTATTCTATGGTACGTCACGTTACGGATTCTGATATAAGGGATGCTTTGTTTTTGATGGGGGACGATAGAGCTCCCGGCCCTTATGGTTACACTGCAGCTTTCTTTAAGAAAGCTTGGGATATTGTGGGTACTGATGTTACATGTGTTATTCGGGATTTTTTTCACTAATGGTAAGCTTCTAAAGGAAATCAATCATACTATTATATCCTTGGTCCCTAAAGTGTCTACCCCTTCTAAGATTAATTATTATAGGCCTATTTATTGTTGTAATGTTCTTTATAAATGCATTAGCAAAATTATTGCTAACCGTATTAAAGAGGGCCTTGGTGAGTTGGTTAGTATTAACCAATCAGCATTTGTTCTTGGACGTTGTATTTCTGATAATATATTGCTTACCCAAGAGCTTATGAGAAATTATCATAGAGGGAGAGGTCCTCCAAGGTGTGCATTAAAAGTTGATATCCAAAAGGCGTATGATACGGTTGACTGGGCGTTTCTTAAATCAATTCTGATTGGGTTTGGTTTTCATCCAAAATGGTCGACTGTATCATGGTGTGTGTCTCATCTACATCATATTCTATATGTGTTAATGGGGATCTTCATGGCTGGTTCAAAGGTAGACGGGGTCTTAGGAAAGGTGACCCATTATCTCCATACTTGTTTACGTTGGTTATAGAGGTGCTAACCCTTACTTTACAGAAAAAGGTTTCTAATGTGGTAGAATTTCAGTTTCATCATTTGTGTGAGCAGCAGAGAATTATTAACCTTTGTGTTTGCAGATGACCTATTCTTTTTTTTCTGAAGGCCATTCGGATTCTGTTAATGTTATTATGCAAGCTTTGGAGGATTTCAAGAATGTCTCGGGTCTTGTCCTGAGTATCCCTAAAAGTACAGCTTTCTTTTGTAATGTTCCTAACGCTTTCAAAGCTACTATTCTCCAGTCTATGCCATTTGCAGAAGGTTCTCTCCCTGTTAGGTATCTTGGTGTCCCTCTTATATCGTCTAGATTGCTTTATAGGGATTGTAAGGTTCTTGTGGAAAAGTTGGAAAGTTGTGTGAATGACTGGCGTAATAAGTTTTTATCTCTTGCGGGTAGGCTTCAATTGGTCATATTTGTGTTATCCTCGATGCATTTATATTGGGCTTTTGTTTTTATCCTTCATACTTGTATCATTCAAGAATTAGAGAAACTTATGAGGGGTTTCTTATGGTGTCAAGTAGAAATGAAAAGGGTTAAGGCCAAAGTTGCTGGGGAGTCTATTTGTAAGCCTAAGCAAGAGGGAGGTCTGGGTATTCGTAGATTGGCTGATTTTAATATTGCTCTTATGTCTACGCATATTTGGAGTTTTTTGACACATAGAGAGTCCTTATGGGTTAAATGGATTCATTCTTATAAACTTCGTGGTAGAAGCTTTTGGGATGTCCCTTGCTTGGGTGATGTTAGCTGGGGATGGCGTAAGCTTCTTGCAACTAGAACCAAGGTACATCCTTTCATTTGGCATAAGATTAATAATGAAAAGGCTACATCCGTTTGGTTTGATATGAAGTGTGATTTAAGCCCTATTCGTGACATGCTTATTGCTAGAGACATTGCTCCGGCTGGGTTAAGTATATCGGATTTGGTTTGTGATGTGACTGATAATGGTGCTTGGAGATGGCCTCCTGATTGGTTATCTAGGTTTCCACTTTTAGCTAATCTCCCGGTCCCAAATCTTCTTAATGATATTGATGACGGTTTATTATGGCGCAATTTGGATGGTAATTTAAGTCGTTTCTTGGTTGCGTGTGCTTGGGAATCTCTTCGCCTAAGGGCTGATATGGTGGAGTGGTTTCATATTCCTTAGTTTCCTCATTGTGTTCCACGACATGCTATACATTTGTGGCTTGTTATAAAGCAGAAGTTGAAGACTCAAGATAGGTTGCGGCAATGGGATGTTGGTCCTAATGTTGATTTGAACTTGCTTAGATGCCCGCTATGTGACTTGGTTCCGGACTCTCACTCTCACTTGTTTTTTGAGTGCCAGTTTTCTGTGCAGGTTTGGTTGCAGGTTTGGGTTTTATACGGAATGGATGTTGTCCCACCTTTATTGGATGATGCTCTCACGTTCCTTATTCCTTTATCAAAGGGGCGTTCGGTTATTAGAATCATATCTCGGATACTACTCGCTGCTCCTGCTTATTACCTTTGGATGGAACGCAATTCAAGACTTTTCAAGAAGAAAAATTCTATCGTAGCTGAAGTGGTCCAAGTTATTGTCTCTACCGTCAGGTTGAAGCTGGTTACCTTCAAGTTCAAGAAGATAACCTCGCGGGCTCGTCTAATAATTGATAAATGGAAGATTCCAAGTGCTTGTCTTATACACGATGGGAGTGCCAGGTAAGGGTTGTACTCTTTTTCCCTACTCCAAGGTTTTTCCCTTTGGGTTTTTCTTGGAAAGGGTTTTTAAGGAGGCAAACTTCCTGGGTCGACTTGCTCCCTTCGTGCTTTGGGTGGATGCGGGATGCTCGCTTGTTACATGATTTTTCTTGTTTTATACCTAGTTAGGTGATGTAATATAGCTAGGTTCATTGTGTTTATTGCCTGTCATGAACACTAGTTTATTAAGCTTTTTGCTTGAGGTTAATGTGGTACCTCTACCACATTCTATTTGTACTTAACATTATTTTTGGTTATATATTTACCGGGGTAAAACCCTTTACCAAAAAAAATTGAATTGAATGTGTGTTTTAATATGATCTGCTAAGCACCTTTGGTGCTAGCCTAGTTATGAGTCCTTAATTGTTTTGTGTATGTTTTCGCACTTCTATTATTTCTTCTAGTGTATGCATGCATAGTTCGTTGGTAGTTACCGTATCTTTGGTAGTTTTAAATTGTGGTCGTATTTGCTTGCTTAGGAGAATTGACCAAAGGACCCTAGGGAAGTAGGTAGCGAGGGTTGATAAGAATTTACCAAAGGACTATCAATCCCTCTTGTGCGAATTGACCAGAGGATCACCGTCCGGAAGGCGGAACTTAAGAAGTTAGAGATGTGTGTATAAGATGCTAGCGCCCGGGCACACATTGTTTCGAATCTTGAATTTAGGGAACTTAATGACTTAGCATAGGATGCTAAAGATCCTCGTCACCCCAAAGGGTAATGCCTTTGATTTCGGGTAGGAATCTATGTCTAATAGGCTATGACGAATTGACCAAAGGAGTCTAGCGAATCTAAACCCCACTTGAAGCGATAGGAAGTAATAATTAGAAAACATAGACATAACATTATAGGATGAATAAATATGTTAACACACTTTCTCTCTATTGTTTACAACCTCGTTTAATTTCCGCATTTTATTTCTTGTTTATTAGTTTAATTAATCTTTCAACATAAATCTCTTTTAAAACCGTGACACAAGACTTAAATAGGATCCAAAACTACATAGCTCTTGGAAACGACCTCGGCTTTACCACACTCTATACTACGCACGACCGGGTTCACTGCTCGTTAGTGCAATAGGTAGACCTTAGGTAGACGAGACTCTATAAATTTAAATCCTGGTCGAAAATCCTGCATCATAATTTTGGTGCCATTACCAGGTAGCTATGTTAGGATTTTTGTTTAAGTATTTTATTTTTGTTTTATTGTTTTTGTTTTTATCACGATTCACTTTTCGTTTAAGATATAATTGAAGTTGTGGATATCAACAATGTAACACCCCCAAAAATGGTTTGCAGCGGAAGTAAATGTTATTGGGGTGCCGCTCGATTGATATCACAACACAAAGTATAAAACAACATATTTCCTTAAAAGATTTCATTTATTGAGATAAAACAGAGTTTACAACATTGTTTTTGTGCGGGAATATAAGCCCATAAAGAAATTTAAGTGGTCCCAAATGTATATCAGAGTCATCTATGATCATGCCATGCCAATGCCCAAGCGCCTCCAGAGTTAGCTATCGCCTTTTCATCCTGAAACTGTAACACCCCCAAAAATGGTTTGCAGCGGAAGAAAAGGTTTTTGGGATGCTATTCAATTGGATCATGACACAAAGTGAAAAATAAAGATTTTTCGTAAAATATTACATTTATTGTAGTAAAACAAAGTTTACAAAGTTTGAATTGTTGCGGAAAATGGCCCATTAACAAAGTTTGGTCCCCATACGTAAATCAGAGTCATCTATGACCATGCCATGCCAATGCCCAAGCGCCTCCAGAGTTAGCTATCGCCTTTTCATCCTGAAAATACATGCTAAAAAGTTAACACAATGGTTGAGTGAATTCATAGGTTTAGTAATAAAGCAGTTGATCACAAGATTTTCAAGTTTAAAAGAAGCCATGGGCTACGTTGTTATACGCCCATAAAAGAAAGTTGATATTATTGCACTAAGCTCATGAAACCAATACTAACTGCATACACCTAATTACTGGTGTAAGTAAATAAAATTGCCCCTCTGAGATGTAATAGCCAATTACAAAGAGATACCAAATATAGTGCGCCCCGGTTATTTCCGATAACCGAGTCGGGGTCGTTAATTCCCATAGTACTATCCACGATATTTGCGTTCACTCGCAAGTGATTAATGGTTCATGATGCAGGGGACTTTTGGCTGGCAACTTAGGCAGAGTCATAATATCAAAAGTACAGCAAACAGTTTTCAAGCAATTGTGATCATAAAAACAGTAGTAGCATGTATTCTCCCCCAAGGAGTTTATAAAATAGTTAAAAGAGTAAAAGTGGGGCTATGAACTCACCTTTGCGATACTGTAAGAAATGCACAACAATAGCAAGTACGATATGACAACGGCTTCAACACGAAACCTAGATATAATATGGCAAGTCTTAGATAATATATTCCGTTTACGACCCTAAATGGTAATGTTTGAAAAATGATTTCCTATGAGGCACTCGTATCGTGTTAACTTGTGTGGTAATGCTTAAAGTAAAAAAAATAAATGTTTTCAAATACTTTCATGTGGTTGTGTTAAGTAGCTTATGTGGATGTTTCATAAGTTTAGTTGATTATCGATGTACATAAATGTAGTTGTGAAAATATTACTTAAGCATTGGCTCTTAGAATAAATGGGAGAATGATGTATACAAAACTTTCGTAAGGTCGGCTCAGATATTGGCTCCATTACAACTGAAGTGAGAATAATTACAAGTCGCATTGTATTTATTGGATTTATTAGTCTTTGAAATGTGAAAATTATATATACGATATACATTGATCAGAGTTGTTAGAAAATAATATATCTGGAAAAATATAATATTTATAGTTTACGGGAATGTGGTTGCCAAATAAGGGTATGTGTTAAATATATTTACTCAAATGAAAAAGTGGTAAAATGCATAAGTTTATCGAACTAATAAAAATTTTGGATAAAAATGTCAAGGTGTTCAACCTTGAGGGGTTGAAGTTGTAAAGATTCTTATATATTTCAAAACTTATAAAAGTTTTTAAGAAAATGTTTAAGTCTTTTCAAGTTGAGGGTTTAAAAGTGTAAAATCTTATATAAGTTACTAACTTTTATAAGTCTTAAGAAAACCATTATTTGATTCAACGTTGAGGGGCTTAAATTGCCAAGTTGCCAAAGTTGTAAAAAAAAGAAAAATAGCAAAACTGTCAACGCTGGGCTCGAACCAGTGACCACTTACTCACAAACCAACGTTGGTACCATTTGAGCTTGGGATGTTTTGTGTTTACCTTTACATATTAAACTTATTTAAGGAAACGATTAACTGTTTTCTTTTGTAAATAAATCTTCTACTTAATAAACCAAGCATGCGTGTTTGCATGTACAAGTTCCATATATTCTTTCTTCTCAAAACTTGTTTCACTGCTTATCCCATGTTAACATTAAGCTATTTGTTTGAATTCATATAAGACAGTAGGTACGTAGTTGTGTTCGTGTATTTTGCGTTTTCAAATGTGTCATGCATGTTAACAATAGTTTAGTTTTATTAGATCCTTTAACCACACAAGGTCATTATGATATGTTAAGTTTTTATAGGTTGTACGTGACGTGTGTAATGAAAACAAGTTTAGAAGTTTTAAAGTGTTCATACGATGTTGAAAACTTTAAAGGAACTTAACAACGAAACTAGGCTACGTATCGAAATGGGTTTAGAAAGACTTACGACACCAAGAGCGGTGGTGAAGAGTTCGAATGAAATGAAGGATAACGTGGACACAAGGATCTTTACACCCGACCTAGCTTGTAACCCGTAGAGTATCAACCCCAACTAAACTTCTCGTACTCTATTTTCTACCCAAAGTCTTTTGCTTTCTTTTCCTTGTGGTTTGACAGTAAAGATATGTAAGTGAGGTTGTGAGTTTTGTGAAAATAAGTGTGTGAACTCTCCCCTTGGTTCGACAGCAGATTTAAAGGGAAGAGGGGGATTGCTTTGACTACTCTTTCTTGACCTCGATGTCGTGGGTAGCTAAACCAAGCATTAGTCACCATCATGTTTCGAAAGTGAGAGTGAGAGATGAAAGTTATGAAAGTAGTTTGAGTGAGTTAGTTTGAGTTGTGAGTTCACCAAGTCTTAAGGATCGTTTATATAAGAGGAAAAATGACATGATTTCCATATTTTACTCGTGCCTCTTCATGGTTTCCAAGAATTAAGTAGAACGCATGCTTGTTACTTGAGCATGCTTGTATGTCAGCGAAAGTTTGGACAGATTTGAGGTGTGGTCACGTCTAAATGGGATCTTGGGTGAAGGATTCAAAGATTTGTTAGAGTAGGTTTAGGTTATTATATTATAAGGTGTCTAGGGTGTCTCGTTCTTTGTATTTTGTCGTTATGCTCGTTTAAACCCACACGCAAGTCAAAAAGGGAAGTATGGTGTTGCTGATTGACAAGAGCAAGGAGGGAAGGACAAGTCATGCTTTTTAACATTTGTTTATGAGGCTAGTATTAGGCTAGGTTTAGGTTTATATCAAACGCATGCAACCTATATTAGAGCTAATGGTAAACTTGCCTTGGTGCCTTGGTCGTTGGTCCACAGATGCAAAAGAAGAACATGATGTTGTCTACTTCAACATGTGATGGCTAATATTGAGTTGTTTCTTTCTTAGTTTACTTGCCAACTTTAACAAATCAAAATGGGATGTGACTTTGTCTTACTTTTGTTGGCTGGACTCGTGCATGCACACAGAAAACAAAGGGACAAGCTTGTACCAAGTACTTGTGTTTTGCTTATAAAGAAGAGCAAGCATGGTCCAGATTATTAAACAAATAACTAGTAATGGGCTAGTGATTAGAAAAATAAAAGTGTGACTTGGTGTGCATATTTTAGCCGAAGATATGGGGAACAAGTAGCATGCTTGTCTCCAATTTATAATATAATAAACATGTGTTGTATTTATAATTGTTTAATAAGCTACTAATAGCTAAGGATAAAAAAATGAAATGGGATGTTGTGTTTGCATCATTCTTGTCGAACCAAAGCAAGAAATAGGGAGGCTTGTCTCCTACTTTCAATTATTACACATTGGATCATTCTTGTGTTTAGAGGTTATTAAAGTCCAAGTCAAAAGATATGTTTATAAGTATGACATTAATAAATAAGATAAGCACTAGTGAAGCTCTTTAGTAGACAATAGGGTGGCTAGTTGTCAAAATACTCGATAAGTGTATTGGGTATTGGGTATTAGTTTCGTAGTCGAAGTTAAATATGTAAAATTACGTGTTGTTTAAAGAAAGAATTATCAGAGGTATAAGAAATAAATTTTTGTATGTTTGTAATAGTTTTAAGGGATGTAAGGATGTGTTAAAATATCGTTGAGAGTGTCGGATACGTTCAGTGTTCATTTAAATTGTGAAAATCTTTTATTAAATTAATAATCGTGAGTAACTAAAATGCAAATGCCTAGCAATTAAATTATGAAATCAAGTAATGGCAATATATTGTAATGTCATAGACTAAATACAGTCTAAATCATGGTGCACAAAAAGGGGGTTTCTTATTTTACGTCATTTAATTAAATAGTATTACATAAAGGTAAATGTGTAAACTTCCAAGATTAATAAATTTTGAGCCTGGGGTTGAGTAAGGACTTGAAAATTTACGGGTGGTTACAGTACCTACCCCTTATGGGAACCTCGTCCTCGAGGTTAAGTTTGTGTTAGTCGTTTATTTGACAAGAGAAATTTTTGAAATTTTCTAGTCTTGTTCGCAAACGTGAGGTGGATAAATTTATTCGAATAAAAGAATATTTCAAGAGGCACAATTTCCTTGGGATGAAAAATTGGGTAAGATATTTGTATCCTCGAAAGGATCCTATAAAACCAATTTTTATACGTGATGCAAATAAAACAATTTCGCAAAGGTAGACGATTGATGTTTTCTAGCATAAGAAGTTTTGATAAGGTTTAACCAGAAAATTCTAACTCGTAAGAATAAGTGTTTTCAGAAAAATGCTACCACAAGTTTTATCGTTGATAAAAATGCATTCTAAAGAAAAAAAAATCTTCGAAGGTGAAAATGTCTTAGAAGAAGATGTGATTGGGTATGTATGTTTTCATGAGTTTTAAACGTTTATGACAGAGTTTAGTTGTTAAGGTTATGCTTCTCGAATGTGGGGGTATATATAAAAATATAGAGCCTTTAAAATTTTAAGAGAGAGCTTGATGTATGTAAAGAAAGTTGCTAAATTTCAGCTTTCGTGATAAAAACCTGTTAAATAAGGTTTTTTTTTTTTTTTTTTTTTTTTGAATATAACATGGAATTGGTTCCAAGTTGGAGGTTTTTATGTGAATTCAAAAGTTGTTTCGCAATTTTAAATAATTTCAAATACTTTAGCTTTTGTAGATGATGAATCAGTTTTGTTTTCAAGCATTTCTCATTAAAATGTTTATCTATTGTTTTCAAAACAAAGTGCTTATTTTTACTCCGGGAATTTGTTCTATTTACAAAAGAAAATATCAGTTATCCTTCAAAGTTTTTCAAGAGGAATAAATAGTTTGTAAGGAAATTACAGTAAAGTTTATAAAAAGGTTTGTAAAACTACTTTATTGAGTAAGAAGAAAATATTTCTATTATGATAAATCGTAGTTTGCGGTTTGGCATTAAAGCAACACTTGGTAAGGTGATATTTTTTTTTTTTTAAAACAGCTTATAAGATAATAGCAAACGATTTATTATTTATTGAACAGCAGTGAAATCACAGTTAACCTTGTGATATTTTGGTAAGACACAATTCAGGTTATAAAATAACTCGTGAGATGATTTGTAAAAGAGCTTAAAAAAATTTCGTTTGTCAAAGAGTAGAAGATTTCGTAGTTCAATTAATATCAAGGTGGTTTATGGAGTGATACTAAATAGTCAGTAAGGTAAGGGCGAATAGTTTTTGAGGTAAGAGTACCAAGTTTTATGGTTTTAAATCAGACAGTGACTAAAACAGCTCATTAAAAAGGTAAAATAGTTTTATAAAACCGTAATATAACTTGCAGGAAAAAATTTGTAATATAGTTTACAAATTGCTATCGCAATTGTTTGTTGTTTCATAAAATAGTAGTAAGGTAATTAATCGGTTTATTACTCTATAGAAAATAGTTTGCAAAGCATTAATAAGGTCATTGTTTATGAAGTATAAGTAAGGTTGTAAATTTTTGGTTTAATGGCACAGTAGTAAGGCTTTTTGTAAAATGACCATGAAATAGTCGGTAGAATAGTTGAAAGCAGTTTGCGTTAGACAACGACAAAGTTTATTATTTCGTAAGAGCGAAGGTAGGACAAACGGTTGGTATTACAAAGGAATGAGTGAAAAGTTAGGAATCCGTTCCCAGAAAAAGTGGCTTAAGTTGCAAGTTAACTCTTGGTATGTTTTTAGATCTTTTAGTCGTTCGCTTATTATTTATGTTTAGCGAGGGGATTCCTTTTGTAGACGTCGGGGTGTGTTGTTCCTAGAACGGATAGAGATGTAATCCGGTTCATCGATTAGGTACAAGTTTTAGGGTAGAGATGACATTGTTACCGCAGTGAATGACGAGATGACTTCGATCTCAATGCCTAAGATAATGATAATAGGATGGGATGATGGAGACATGGGTTGCGATGATTCAGTAATAGAGGTTTAATGACTTCGTAATGAAGACGATAAGTCGATGGGATGGGAAACAGAAGACATGGTATCGTAGCGACCCAAAAATATAATCTAAACATAGTGTAATGTCGTGCGGTAAATAAAATTTTAGTTAGTCGCGCGTAATGTGCTAAACAAGTCTAAATGGTACTTATAATCATTAACTCACATCATGCAATGTTTTTGCTGGTTGTGTATTATCTGCTCAGTAAATCTCATACATACGTAGGCACGGCGGGCACGAAGTGGTGGCGTAAAGTGGTCCATTTCAACATGGATCACTGTGATGTCCTTGTGTGAAGTGCTAGTGTGCATCATCTGCCATGCAAATCTCTATGCACGTTGCTAGTAAGATGTAGACGCGGAGGCGTAAGGTAGTAGTGTAAAATGGTCAGTTTAGAGAGTGTAGTAATGAGAAAGGCGTTCCACTTAGGAGAAAAAGTACCGTAGTGGGAAAATGTTGTGACGTCAGTGTGTGATGTGTAGAAGTAAACCTTTAAAACTCTTATGATGAAAAAAAAAATTTCTCTTTTTAGAAGTCGATCAGGAGGTCAACTGGACATACCACTATTATAACTACTTTCAGTATTGCAACATTCACATCTGAGTCAGACATAGGTGATCAGGCTATGTCTCACTGTCCCTGGCTGAATATAGGTGATCAGGCTATATTCACCCGAGGTTCAATGAATCTTGCAATGCTTAGCTTAGTTATACTAGTAACATGTCCTAATGCCTTTAAAGTTTATTATAAAAGGTTGAACAATTATTTAATTTATGTGGGGGAGAAGGCGTAGCGCTGTGATACGTAAACAAACGTATAAGTAAAGCAATCATAGCTAATAGTGAGACTAAGTTCTCAGTAATAAAACACATATCTTATCAAAGATGACTTCAACGAGTCATAAGTGAGGCATTCAGCTTGGCAGGCAGGCATTTGTCGGTCATAGGGTTAAGTTTTTGTAAAAGTGGTTATAGTCTAGGTTTTGAAAATTTCCTAGTTCTCTATAACCAAGGCTCTGATGCCATCTGTAACACCCCCAAAAATGGTTTGCAGCGGAAGTAAATGTTATTGGGGTGCCACTCGATTGATATCACAACACAAAGTATAAAACAACATATTTCCTTAAAAGATTTCATTTATTGAGATAAAACAGAGTTTACAACATTGTTTTTGTGCGGGAATATAAGCCCATAAAGAAATTTAAGTGGTCCCAAATGTATATCAGAGTCATCTATGACCATGCCATGCCAATGCCCAAGCGCCTCCAGAGTTAGCTATCGCCTTTTCATCCTGAAACTGTAACACCCCCAAAAATGGTTTGCAGCGGAAGAAAAGGTTTTTGGGATGCTATTCAATTGGATCATGACACAAAGTGAAAAATAAAGCTTTTTCGTAAAATATTTCATTTATTGTAGTAAAACAAAGTTTACAAAGTTTGAATTGTTGCGGAAAATGGCCCATTAACAAAGTTTGGTCCCCATACGTAAATCAGAGTCATCTATGACCATGCCATGCCAATGCCCAAGCGCCTCCAGAGTTAGCTATCGCCTTTTCATCCTGAAAATACATGCTAAAAAGTTAACACAATGGTTGAGTGAATTCATAGGTTTAGCAATAAAGCAGTTGATCACAAGATTTTCAAGTTTAAAAGAAGCCATGGGCTACGTTGTTATACGCCCATAAAAGAAAATTGATATTATTACACTAAGCTCATGAAACCAATACTAACTGCATACACCTAATTACTGATGTAAGTAAATAAAATTGCCCCTCTAAGATGTAATAGCCAATTACAAAGAGATACCAAATATAGTGCGCCCCGGTTATTTCCGATAACCGAGTCGGGGTCGTTAATTCCCATAGTACTATCCACGATATTTGCGTTCACTCGCAAGTGATTAATGGTTCATGATGCAGGGGACTTTTGGCTGGCAACTTAGGCAGAGTCATAATATCAAAAGTACAGCAAACAGTTTTCAAGCAATTGTGATCATAAAAATAGTAGTAGCATGTATTCTCCCCCAAGGAGTTTATAAAACAGTTAAAAGAGTAAAAGTGGGGCTATGAACTCACCTTTGCGATACTGTAAGAAATGCACAACAATAGCAAGTACGATATGACAACGGCTTCAACACGAAACCTAGATATAATATGGCAAGTCTTAGATAATATATTCCGTTTACGACCCTAAATGGTAATGTTTGAAAAATGATTTCCTATGAGGCACTCGTATCGTGTTAACTTGTGTGGTAATGCTTAAAGTAAAAAAAATAAATGTTTTCAAATACTTTCATGTGGTTGTGTTAAGTAGCTTATGTGGATGTTTCATAAGTTTAGTTGATTATCGATGTACATAAATGTAGTTGTGAAAATATTACTTAAGCGTTGGCTCTTAGAATAAATGGGAGAATGATGTATACGAAACTTTTGTAAGAATCGGCTCAGATATTGGCTCCAGTACAACTGAAGTGAGAATAATTACAAGTCGCATTGTATTTATTGGATTTATTAGTCTTTGAAATGTGAAAATTATATATACGATATACATTGATCAGAGTTGTTAGAAAATAATATATCTGGAAAAATATAATATTTATAGTTTACGGGAATGTGGTTGCCAAATAAGGGTATGTGTTAAATATATTTACTCAAATGAAAAAGTGGTAAAATGCATAAGTTTATCGAACTTATAAAAATTTTGGATAAAAATGTCAAGGTGTTCAACCTTGAGGGGTTGAAGTTGTAAAGATTCTTATATATTTCAAAACTTATAAAAGTTTTTAAGAAAATGTTTAAGTCTTTTCAAGTTGAGGGTTTAAAAGTGTAAAATCTTATATAAGTTACTAACTTTTATAAGTCTTAAGAAAACCATTATTTGATTCAACGTTGAGGGGCTTAAATTGCCAAGTTGCCAAAGTTGTAAAAAAAAGAAAAATAGCAAAACTGTCAACGCTGGGACTCGAACCAGTGACCACTTACTCACAAACCAACGTTGGTACCATTTGAGCTTGGGATGTTTTGTGTTTACCTTTACATATTAAACTTATTTAAGGAAACGATTAACTGTTTTCTTTTGTAAATAAATCTTCTACTTAATAAACCAAGCATGCGTGTTTGCATGTACAAGTTCCATATATTCTTTCTTCTCAAAACTTGTTTCACTGCTTATCCCATGTTAACATTAAGCTATTTGTTTGAATTCATATAAGACAGTAGGTACGTAGTTGTGTTCGTGTATTTTGCGTTTTCAAATGTGTCATGCATGTTAACAATAGTTTAGTTTTGTTAGATCCTTAAACCACACAAGGTCATTACGATATGTTAAGTTTTTATAGGTTGTACGTGACGTGTGTAATGAAAACAAGTTTAGAAGTTTTAAAGTGTTCATACGATATTGAAAACTTTAAAGGAACTTAACAACGAAACTATGCTACGTATCGAAATGGGTTTAGAAAGACTTACGACACCAAGAGCGGTGGTGAAGAGTTCGAATGAAATGAAGGATAACGTGGACACAAGGATCTTTACACCCGACCTAGCTTGTAACCCGTAGAGTATCAACCCCAACTAAACTTCTCGTACTCTATTTTCTACCCAAAGTCTTTTGCTTTCTTTTCCTTGTGGTTTGACAGTAAAGATATGTAAGTGAGGTTGTGAGTTTTGTGAAAATGAGTGTGTGAACTCTCCCCTTGGTTCGACAGCAGATTTAAAGGGAAGAGGGGGATTGCTTTGACTACTCTTTCTTGACCTCGATGTCGTGGGTAGCCAAACCAAGCATTAGTCACCATCATGTTTCGAAAGTGAGAGTGAGAGATGAAAGTTATGAAAGTAGTTTGAGTGAGTTAGTTTGAGTTGTGAGTTCACCAAGTCTTAAGGATCGTTTATATAAGAGGAAAAATGACATGATTTCCATATTTTACTCGTGCCTCTTCATGGTTTCCAAGAATTAAGTAGAACGCATGCTTGTTACTTGAGCATGCTTGTATGTCAGCGAAAGTTTGGACAGATTTGAGGTGTGGTCACGTCTAAATGGGATCTGGGGTGAAGGAGTCAAAGATTTGTTAGAGTAGGTTTAGGTTATTATATTATAAGGTGTCTAGGGTGTCTCGTTCTTTGTATTTTGTCGTTATGCTCGTTTAAACCCACACGCAAGTCAAAAAGGGAAGTATGGTGTTGCTGATTGACAAGAGCAAGGAGGGAAGGACAAGTCATGGTTTTTAACATTTGTTTATGAGGCTAGTATTAGGCTAGGTTTAGGTTTATATCAAACGCATGCAACCTATATTAGAGCTAATGGTAAACTTGCCTTGGTGCCTTGGTCGTTGGTCCACAGACGCAAAAGAAGAACATGATGTTGTCTACTTCAACATGTGATGGCTAATCTTGAGTTGTTTCTTTCTTAGTTTACTTGCCAACTTTAACAAATCAAAATGGGATGTGACTTTGTCTTACTTTTGTTGGCTAAACTCGTGCATGCACACAGAAAACAAAGGGACAAGCTTGTACCAAGTACTTGTGTTTTGCTTATAAAGAAGAGCAAGCATGGTCCAAATTATTAAACAAATAACTAGTAATGGGCTAGTGATTAGAAAAATAAAAGTGTGACTTGGTGTGCATATTTTAGCCGAAGATATGGGGAACAAGTAGCATGCTTGTCTCCAATTTATAATATAATAAACATGTGTTGTATTTATAATTGTTTAATAAGCTACTAATAGCTAAGGATAAAAAAATGAAATGGGATGTTGTGTTTGCATCATTCTTGTCGAACCAAAGCAAGAAATAGGGAGGCTTGTCTCCTACTTTCAATTATTACACATTGGATCATTCTTCTTGTGTTTAGAGGTTATTAAAGTCCAAGTCAAAAGATATGTTTATAAGTATGACATTAATAAATAAGATAAGCACTAGTGAAGCTCTTTAGTAGACAATAGGGTGGCTAGTTGTCAAAATACTCGATAAGTGTATTGGGTAGTAAAAATAGGTATTGGGTATTAGTTTCGTAGTCGAAGTTAAATATGTAAAATTACGTGTTGTTTAAAGAAAGAATTATCAGAGGTATAAGAAATAAATTTTTGTATGTTTGTAATAGTTTTAAGGGATGTAAGGATGTGTTAAAATATCGTTGAGAGTGTCGGATACGTTCAGTGTTCATTTAAATTGTGAAAATCTTTTATTAAATTAATAATCGTGAGTAACTAAAATGCAAATGCCTAGCAATTAAATTATGAAATCAAGTAGTGGCAATATATTGTAATGTCATAGACTAAATACAGTCTAAATCATAGTGCACAAAAAGGGGGTTTCTTATTTTACGTCATTTAATTAAATAGTATTACATAAAGGTAAATGTGTAAACTTCCAAGATTAATAAATTTTGAGCCTGGGGTTGAGTAAGGACTTGAAAATTTACGGGTGGTTACAAACAACCTCACTCTCGAGGAATATCTCGCAATGACTCAGGATGAGCAAGAGGCGGTGCTTGTTAGGCCGGTTATTGGAGAGGAGGTCCGATTCGAGATCAAGGACCAGTTCATGAGGGAGTTACGTGCAAACCCTTTTTTCGGAAGTAAGAACGAAGATGCTTACGAGCATATTGAAAATGTTTTATACATCGTGAGCCTCTTCAACATCCCAGGTGTCTCTCAAGATGCGATCATGCTTCGGGTATTTCCTACGACACTTACGGGACTGGCTAAACGATGGATGGATAGATTATCCGGTGGAACCGTTGACACATGGAATCTTCTTAAAAGAGCCTTCATTCAAAGATTTTGCCCTCCCTCAAGAACGGAAAAAAAATTAGAGGAGATTCACAACCTCAGACAAGAAGACAGTGAAATATTATACCAAGCTTGGGATAGGTATAATGACCTTCTCTACAAATGCCCTACTCATGACCTCGATAATCAGCAAAAGGTCAACATCTTTAATAAGGGTATTGGAATTGCTACAAGACAGATGCTCGATTCTCAGGGGCCGATCCCTGGAATGACACCTATTCTAGCATTGGAAGCTATCCAAAACATGGCTGACCACTCTCAAAAGTGGCATTAAGGAAGGAGTCGTAGAAGCATAGGCGGAAGTTTGGATGGTATAACCGCTATCACCAACAAACTTGATACTCTTGGCCGTGATATGATGAAGCTTAAAGAAATTGTACACGCTATTCAAGTTTGGTGCGAGACATGTGGAGGAGCTCACCTTGCAAAAGACTGCCCTCTTTTTTATGAAGATAGGAAGATTGAAGAGGTCAAAAATGGAGAGGCTAATTGACCTTTCCAAGGATCCAATGGAAATGGTAATGGATACCGTGTAGGACCACTGGGGTACTACAATCATGCACCTTATAGAGAAAGAAGTTCTAGCCTCGAGGAGACTATCAACAAATACCGAGAGGACTCAACCTAAAGGCAAAAAGAACAAGATGAATAGTTGAAGAGCTTTCATGAGAATACAAACAAGAGCCTCAGTAGCCATGACGAGTCTCTAGAAAACCTTGAGGCACTGATTGGAAAGCTTAGTAAAGAGATGAAAAGAGGAAATGCAACACCTGACACACAAGGCAGTAAAGTTATGGTGGCATGCAAGGCTGTTTTTGCGGACGATGTGGTTAATGACTCTAATATGCATGGAGTTTCTTTTTTGCAGGGCAACACTATTGCTAATGATACAATGCCAAGCCAATTTCCAAAGAAGGAAGTTAGCATGGATAGCTCCGCTCTTCCTTGCTATATTGGTAATCATGATTTATCTGCATTAGCCGATCTTGGGTCTAGCGTGAATGTTATGCCACTTTCGTTATTTCTAAACCTTAAGTTAACTAATCTTTGGAAAACGAATATGGTAATTGAAATGGCGGATATGACTAAGGCGACTCCGGTTGGGATTGTGGGTAATGTATTACTGAAGGTCGATAGGTTTTTCTTCCTTACAGATTTCGTTGTTATTGATATGGCTAACACCCTAGGGAACACTTAATCCTTGGGAGACCTTTCCTTGCTACATCACACGCCCGAATCAAGGTTTTTGAAAAGGAGGTTTTTTTAGGATTCAATAATGATAGGGTAGTGTTTAAAATGAGCAATGTTCTTTATCAAGAGCCTGAAGAAGTAGTAAGTTCATGCATGGCGGACTTGGTAATTGAGGGGGGAGCCGGCAAATTTATTCGACAGTTTTAACGGTGCTTTTAACCATGAGGCTCCTTCATATTTTTGTCATACGCAAGAAATTGAATCTAATGATAGCTATGATAGCAATGAATCTTCTTGGCGGGATGACGAAGAAGATCGTGGTTCACATAGAGAAGTAGATAAAAGGGGTGTAACGGTCATAACGAGGAAGCTACATTGTTGTCACCTATGACAACTACGATAGAAGAATCAAAATTAACCTTGCCAACATGTTCCCCTTTTTTCAAACATTGCAATGGAGGTGGCCAATTCTTAGTAAAACGGATGAAAAAGGAAGCAACCGTTTGGTGGTGTTTTGAAGAGGAGAAAATAATTAAGGAAAGTTGGTTCCGAAAACACCATATGATGGCCGACTAGTTTGAAAATATAAAATGGACGGTTCACTTTTGTGAACCGGCGATTATGATATCTGGAGGAACTACTCAAGCGTGGCCTACGTGTGATCCCCATCTCAAGGAATGTAATGAAGGAGAATTCCCTGAGCAAAAGTTGCTCAAACATAATGAATGGGCATGTTTTAATGAAGAAAAGAGATAAAATTTGACTACCATGGGATATCATTTTAGAATTGGGTTAAGGTAAAATTTGGAAAGGTGAAATTAAATTGTGAAGCCGAAGCCCAATTTCGTTATGAATGGACCAAGACTAATTTTCTGCGAGAGACTCGATATAGCATGAATCCTTTCATACCTCCAACTGTTTGGGACCAGCCTTCCTTCGGTTGAAGAGCAAATGAGGACGGGCATATCCGAAGGCCTACATAAATCCCCATGGCTTTGAGTCTAACTTAAAGACTCGTTAATAAACATAAGTGCTTTTTCGAGAGACAACCCGAATTATCCCTTTCCTTTTTGTTTTTATTAGTATAGTTTGGTTTTGTGCATTTGTTTGAACCTTTTTGCAGGAAATGGAGTTGAAAGAATGGCGTTTAGGGTCTCTTTGATTTCATCCCGTTAAGCCAATTACGGCGTAACTTTTCTCATAGGTTACGCCGTAACCGTTCTTTAGTAGCAGTTCACTCCAGGTTTCAACCAGTTACGGCGCAACTCTCCTCTATTATTACGCTGTAATCTGTCTTCTGATTACAAGATTTTCAGGTTCAAACCAATTACGGCGTAACTCATTCATTTGGTTACACCGTAACTTATCCTGCGGCTTTAAATTTTATTTTTAACATTTACACAATAACCTTGTATTAGTTCTAAATAAACTTTGTGGGTATGTTCGCTGTAAACCCTCACGAGACTTCACTCGTCCACTTGGGACACCAAATGGTTTAAAAAGCTTGTTGCATACGCTAAATGCAACTGTGATTCCTACGAAAGTGAGTTAGGTTTTAATTTTTTTTTTTTTCCTTTTTGTTTTTAGAATTATGCTTGTCGGTAGTTTGTGATTTTAGATATTGAAGTTTGCTCAAGGATACAAAATGAAGGCACGGTCTTTCATCATGGGCCTTATTTCATTTTAGGAGAAAATTTCAGGAAAGTTCTCGCTCTAATTCTACTTTCTCTTCACCTATATTTCATGTTTAGTACAAAAGGGACTTTGTACATTTCAAGTGGGGGGACGGGAGTAGAATTATTACTTGAACTTATTTGCCCTCGCTTTTCTAGTTTATTTTGAAAAATTATGCCATTTTTAAAATTTTAACATGTTTTTATTAACCTAACTAGATTAGACCTTAGCCGAGCACACTATAACCCTTGAATTCCATGGTGAGATTTAGCCTATCCATTCCACTTATTTACCCAAATCCACCAAATTATGAGTGTGCTGGTAGTATCTAAACTTTAGAACATGGCCTTTGCATCATTTTGAGACCATATACGAGGTGTGTCGAGTTAGCTTGATATATATGGAATAATCAATTTAAGAAGGCAATATTTTAGGATTATCACTCAAATAGCCTATATATATGTGTTTATCGATTAGTCAGCTCGGCTATTCGACCCCCGTGTTAAACCCTTTTGTTGCACTCACATTGTGCAAGATACTCCTAGATACACACTTCCGAGCCATTATTTTCATTTCATACCTTTATCATGTTTGTTTCGTTACACCTGTTCACCTTAGCCTACCGTGTAGTCTTAATTTATGGTCGGGAAGTTACTGTTTGCCCAAGTTCGAGGTTTGAGTAGAGAGGTTCGAGAATCACACCGACGTCTAAGACATACATTTGAAGATCATTGAAGACCTCTATATTCTCCATATATGTGCATCTCAAGTGGAGGGATGTTTTATCTTTTTATTGTAATAGTTATGATTCAGAAAAAATTATTAGTTTATTAAAGTGCAATGTTATAAGCACTATGTTATGAGCTTACTAGATATTAGCATCGAGGAGGCCACCTCGGTCACATTTGAAGATTTGAGTTGGTGACGTTATTACACCGACATTTTGAAGAACAAGTAATGTGCTCATCATGACGTCCGCTAATGGCAAAATTACTTTATACATCATGATCCGGTTTCTTCATCTTAAAGCTTGAACTTTGGATGGACGGTGGGCGGTGACAACTTGGTTATAGGTTAAGACTAATTGTTTGTTATTTTTCAATTTACACCATTTGTTTCCCATGTCTTATCCTACCTTTTAGTCATGAAGCGCATCTAGGTGATGAAGCGGGAAAACATTGGTGTCTTGGCCATGGATTTGGTCATGTATCATTGATTTTGTCTACTTTGCCGTGGCACGTTAGTAATGATATTCACCCTTAACCTCATAATGTGTTCACCCATATTGCCTTCAAGATTGTTTAGACCTTAACCCTAGTGGTGGAGATTTGTGTAACCGCCAAGCTTATGATAGAATACATGATATGACTGTGCATTGAGTGATCACCCGTAAATTGACACTTAGATTAGAGAGAGAGAGAGAGAGTATGAGTGTTTGTTCCCATTTCGTGAGGTGTTTGGCTTTGATTTATTCTAGCATAAGGAATTTTTAATCTTATATCTTCTAGGTAACGTGGGGAATATCTTTTTAGAAGTTATTCTAATAAGGTCTACTTGAGGGCAAGTAGAGATCAAGTGGGGGGATATTTGACAACATCAAATAATCCTGATTTTTAAGTGTCAATTTCCCCTGATATGCTCATATTTTATGTTGTATACATGGATTTATACTCTTATTCCTTTATATTTCGTTTCCAGGTTATATATGAGCATAGGAGCTAAAGAGACGCGGTTTTGGAGATATACTTAATGATTTATACCTTACTATGCTTTTATGGAAGAAGCTACGGCGTAACTCACACTCTCATTTACGTCGTAGCTAGGAATGCATATATGAAGACCAAGTCAACATCGGTTACGGTGTAACTATCAACTCAAGTTACGCCGTAACCATATAGGTCATGAGGAATTTCGCGCCTCCATCAGTTACGGCGTAACCAGCACTACGAGAGTCTTGATGGGATCTTTGAATATTATGGCGTAGCCATTTATTGAGTTTACGACGTAGCTTAAGGAATTACGGCGTAACTATTCTTAAAGTTACGCCGAAATCATCATACCGACACTTGATATTGGAAGATATTTAAGTAACAGTGTAACCACATTATTATGTTACGTCGTAACATTGATCGGACCTATAAATACAAACCCTAAATTCTGCATTTATCATCAATCACTCACCACAAAAAGGCAGAGAACGTGAAGAGTGTTCCAAAGGCAGATCTTATTCAGCATACGGAGCTATTTCCAAGGGAGAAATCACACCATATCATCGATAAGCTTTAGCGATTTGTATCTCATTACATTTTAGTTCATGTCTTCATTCACCATGTTAAACATTCAATTGAATGTGTGCTTTAATATGATCGGCTAAGCACCTTTGGTGCTAGCCTAGTTATGATTTCTTAATTGTTTTGTTAATGTTTTCGCACTTCTATTATTGCTTCTAGTGTATGTATGCATAGTTCGTTGGTAATTACCCTAGCTTTGGTAGTTTTAAATTGCGGTCGTATTTGCTTGCTTAGGAGAATTGACCAGAGGACCCTAGGAAAGTAGGTAGCGTGGGTTGATAAGAATTGACCAAAGGACTATCAATCCCTCTCGTGCGAATTGACCAAAGGATCACCGTTTAGAAGGCGAAACTTAAGAAGTTAGGGATGCGTGTCTAAGATGCTAGCGCCCGGGCACACGTTGTTTCGAATCTTGCATGTAGGGAACTTAATGACTTAGCATAGGTTGCTAAAGATCCTCGTTACCCCAAAGGGTAATGCCTTTGATTTCGAGTAGGAATCTATGTCTAATAGGCTATGACGAATTGACCAAAGGAGTCTAGCGAATCTAAACCCCACTTGATGCGATAGGAAGTAATAATTAGAAAACATAGACATATCATGATAGGATAATAATTATGTTAGCACACTTTCTCTCTATTGTTTACAACCTCGTTTAATTTCTGCATTTTATTTCTGGTTTATTAGTTTAATTAATCTTTCAACATAAATCTCTTTTAAAATTGTGACACTAGACTTAAATAGGATCCAAAACTACATAGCTCTTGGGAACGACCTGTGCTTTACCACACTCTATACGACGCACAACCGGGTTCACTGCTCGTTAGTGCAATAGGTAGACCTTAGGTAGACGAGACTTTATAAATTTAAATCATGGTCGAAAATCCTGCATCAACAACACCTAAATTAGTCGTGAAGTTCTTTTAAAAAGAGAAAGCTGATGTGGTAGTGGTGTTTTCGATCCTATTGTGATCACCGTTATAAGTAGCCTTAGGAACCAAGAATGCATTTTTTTGGGTGGTAAGAACCTTCCTCAATCATGTTAAAACAACATTTAGAAGCGAATAGGTGTTGAGCCTACTAATTATTTAGTGAGTAAAAGCTAAAGATACGTAACCTATTTTTTCATATTAATCGAGCCACGTAACATACTTTTTAATTGTCAATCTTGCCAAAATACTTTCAAATTTTAAACAACAAAGCAAAAGTTTTCAAGCAAATTGGCTAAAATACCTTTGTGTTCTTATCCATCAAATTTGTTTTTGAATTTACATTTATTTTTAATTAAAAAATTTATAATCATCTCAAATTTTAATTGATTTTGCAGAAAAACCGAAAAACATACATTATACATGATGTTATTTAATTTCTCCAACATCTCTTTCACGACTATACACCGTCATTGTCACCATTAGACCACCATTTGTAAACAACAAGGTTTTTAGCTTGCGTTTCGCAGCGGGGTGTTTGCATACAGAAGTATTATTTAACGTTCGAGCTAAATGTGTTCCTATTAGATATGTTTAGTATTTTAAGCGTGGACAATATAATTAAGCGGTTGCGAATTTACAAGAAAATATGTTTCAAGCCTTCGCTGCGTTGCGTTTTATATCGAGCTTGTTAATTAAAAATGATAGAATGCTGTTATTTAACAGCCGTTAAGTAACGGGCGTCAATAGGATTGTTTGTGTAACGAACATCTAACATGAAGGACCAATTATGTAAAAAAAAAATTACAGTGTTAGTCCCTACAGGATCTATTTTGCAACGCAAGTTAAACCTCAGGGACTCTTGTCGCATTTTTGTTTTTTAAAAAGTATTTAAAAAAAATAAATTTGAAGGACCAATTATGTACATTTTTTTACATCATTAGTCCCTACAGGACCTATTTTACAACGCAAGTTAAACCTCAAGGACTTTTGCCGCATTTTCGTTTTTTTAAAAGTATCTAAAAAAAGTAACGACCGTTAGTAGATAACGGTCGTTAACTAACGACTGTTAGTAGATAACGGAAACACTATTCATTAGCCATTTCTTGACACCCTATTGGGTGTGTCAGCAGCCAAAAGCAGATTGCTCATAGCAATCCTGCTAAATATACTTTAGAGTAAGTATTTGAAAAATTCCATCATACCACCGTTTGAAAAATCCCATTAACCGTTACTAAAGTCAATTACACATGTCAAATGAATTCCATTTGCTTTAGATATATTTTTACATAAGTGGCACTAGAGGTGGCAAAATGGGCAGGCCGGGTGGCATGGGCAACGGGCTAAACAGCTACTAGCCCAACGGGTACGGGCTTAAACGAGCACGGGTTAAACGGGCTTATGTTATACGAACCGGTTTAGAAAAGACTTAAAACGACACAAAAAAATCCTCAAACTTAACACCTCATTTATATTTGAGTAACTAAATATACTATATATATAAGTTTTTCATTATAAACAATTTAATGTTCGAGAAAAACATGTGTCCATTATGCTAATTTAACTTCTAAATATACAATAATGTCATTTCAAAAAAAAAGAGTGGCTAAATGTGCATAAATCTTTTAAAAAATTGACAATATATATATATATATATATATATATATATATATATATATATATATATATATATATATATCTAGAGTAGGGATCCAGTGAGAAGTAAATTAAAATAAGAAGTGGTGAGAAGTGACCAAAACCACGCATTTGAGATGCAACGACTTGCGTTAGATGCATTTCTATTCATATAGATGGAACATCTTGAGTTTCGAAAGTTAATTTGATGTATAGATGGTGCAAATTGATTTTCATGATTTCGGCACGTGTAGAGGAACAAAAAATAAGAGAAATCATGAAATGCATCGAATATACGTATATGCATCTGATTAAAAGCTAAAAAATACAGTATAGTGTGTTATAATGCATCTAAGATTATAGGGATGCATCTAATTTAGGTCTGTGCATCTCGGATTTGCGATTATAGTTCTTCTTATTCCTTCTTATTTTAAGTAATCTTCTTATTTGATCCTAACTCTCTCTATATATATATATATATATATATATATATATATATATATATATATATATATATATATATTAGCACAAATTGCCTCCTTTAGTTGGCACACTTGTAAATATATTGAAACCCATTTGTGAGGAGACAGTCGTAGATGGCCAAAATCTTGATTGGTGGATGAGGTGGTGATAGATGGTCAGAATCTGAAAATTATATTTTGAGAACCTTGAAATTAATGTAAATTAAAGAACAAATTTAATGGTTAAAATACAAGGGTATTTTAGTCAATTCGTTTAAAAAGTTGGTTATTTTGTTCACAATTGAAAAATATTTTGACGAAAGCGACAATTAAAAAAATACGTTGTGTAACTCGATTAATCTGAAAACATATGTTGCGTATCTTTAATATTCACCTTTTTACGGTAGCTAGCTTGCTTAATTTGTCTAAATCAAAAACTATTTCATATAAAAATGAATTTAAATGTCAGAAAAGACAAGCCGCATATTTTATAAAGAGTCTAGAATTGTAAAAGGAACTTAACTTTCGTAGTTGACCTAGTTATGAATCTAAATAGTCCCCTAAACCAATCGATTGAATATGTCATTTTTCTCGTGGTATGGGACGCTAAAGATTGTGTCTAATAAAGTAGTTGTAATTCGTCCTAAAACCGTTTCATCGATCGTTGAGGACGGATTCAGAATTTCAAGTTATCAGATGCACATCTTTTTTATGAGTATAATGAAAATACAAATACACTGAATGTACAATTTCATTACAATTTCATTAAAATACGGAGTAATATATTTCTTTTGGAAATATTAATGAACCAACTAAACAAGATATGTATTTATGTGACATCAAATTTTGATATTTTAACAAAAATTTGCAATAATAAAAAGATAATCAAATATTGTTCTTTTTTTGAGGCCCCGCTCCAATCATCTAGTTGAAGGAGTGGTTTTATTATTTGTGTATTGTGTACAATTTGGTTTTCCTTGGTAATAAATTGATGCTGTTATAGTTTAGCTCAACAAGTTGGAAAAAATATTTCTAATTTTTTTCTGGAAGAAAGTTGTTCTACTCGTCTATCAATTCAAGGCAAGGCTATGCACAATGGGGTGGGTTGTCTTCGGTTGAGGGGCTAGGTCGAGCAAGGTCGACCCACTGTGGGTAAGAAGGTTGAGCAAGGTTGAGGAGAGAAGAAGAGGGTATTCGGTTGAGCACACAACCGAGTTACACAATCCCAAACTTTACCACTTTTCCAAAACTTTACCACTTTTACAACATTATAAATACCAACCTCAAACACATTTTTAAACACACAATTTCAAACAACTTCTCATAAACACTTTCAAACACATTTTGATAATTATGTCTTACGAGTAATTTTTTAATTCTTCGTCTACACATTTTGAGATGTTTTCAGTTTTTAATAAGTATTGTAACGTCTACGTTTTATTAGTTTAAGTTTTTAATTATTGTTGTAATGTTAAGTATTTTTATTAATTAAGTTTAGTTTTGTTTTTAAAAATATTTGAATTAAAAAAAAAAAAAAAAAAAAAAAAAAAAAAAAAAAAAAATCTCAGGTCACCACTGTGACAACTAGGTCGTCGTTAGGTCGTCGGAGAGAGAAAGCTGATGTGGCACCGACGAACTAGTTCGCCATTGTGCATAGCCTTAGGCTGTATAATATTGATGTAGCTTTATTCGTTAGCATGTACAGTAAACACTTTCATTTATTGTGTAAAAGAAATAAAAGTTATTAATGAGGCAAAATGAGAAAATTCATGTACATTGATTCGGACAAACTAGCAATTGTCATTTTAATGGACAATGACGGCCATCGTTGTTAAGATGTAACTTCTGGTTGTTGGAATAATTCAAAAGTAAACCACCGTAACAATTATTGCTACCTCAGTACCTCGTCTCATACTTGGGTTATCGGGTGGGGTGAGGTTATATAGTTCAATGAAATTGTTTAGATGACAACTCATCATTCAATTGCATTGTGAGGATAGTAGATATATATGAGTTCTTCTCTGTTTGCACTATGTTTAAACTTCATTCGTGGGACATCTTATTTAATACCCATTAGTTTTTTAAGAAAAACTTTCATGTTTCTCTCTCTATAAAATATAAAAGAAAAATCTTTATTGGGTTCAATGGATTGTGGAGAATTAATGTAAAATTATTGTATGCATAAATGGCATTATATTATACTCAAAATGACTGAATGGATTAGAGATATTCTAAGTATCCAGTTTAACTTTTCACAATCTAACTTACTCAATTTTGACTTAATTTTTTTTTTGTATGTTATATAATTCTTTATGTAAAATATATGAATGGATTGAATTTTAAATGTATTTTCATTGATATAACTTTCATTAATTATTATATAACACAAATAAAAATATTTAAGATTAAAGGTGAACTAGAAAGACTCATAAAAATCAAATTGAACACTTATCATGAGGCGTAGTGAGTAGTAGTTCTATTTTATGAGAACGATAACGATATAAGTGTTGTTAGCGCACGATTGAATGAAACAAGGACTTGAAGCCATAGAATTTTTTTTTTTTTTTTAACATTAAAATATATAAAACAAAGGCTGAAACCAAACATTACAAAGCATTACTCCTCGGCCTCGCTATGAAGGTAATTTCATAAAGAAAGTCATCAAGTCAAATGAAATATACATCAGAACATAAGGAACTTTTGCAACCTGATAAGCCGTGAAGTTACATGCACGAGGAGTCCAACACAATTGAAAATTCATTTGAGATTTCCAATATTGAATATCTAAAACCAAAGCAGCTAAAGCCCAGGGTGGCGCATCTTCTATAGTAGCAAGCGAAATTGCCGATTGAGAATCAAATTCAATAATAGTATGATTTCATCCGTTTGTAGCAGCAAAGATGCAAGTTGATCGAATGGCACACAACTCAACGACAAGAACATATTAACTATAACACTTTGCATCCCAAACATTGAAGCAAAGAGCCATTAGAATTACGAGTAGCAATCTGAATAGCGTATATGAGTCTTTAAAGGAAGCATAACAGTTAAGATGCACGAGATTTGAATCGGGGGGATCCGCTTACGTGAACGTTCATGCGAGATGCCATTTGTAGCCGACATAGTAGTGGTATCAGAAGAAACAATACAATTAACCGATACCATATATGGCCTTCTTTTTTTTGTATATTTCTCGATTTTTATAACCATACGAATGTCGACCGGTGAGATAAAAAAACTCAAAAAACCAAATTAAATCGAAAATCGAAATTCGAAAATATCCAAATCAAGGTAACCTGCCCGGAGCTAAAAATCGATAGATCGATTTTCAATCTTTCCAAAATCAAGGTGTAAAAAAAAAATCATATTTTAAAACTAGCCTTGGGCTTAGGAGAGAGTATAAACTATTTTGACCTTTGAACTTGAGGTATATGTATGTTTGGTTGAAATAATATGTCGATACGTATTCAATAGTGTTTATCATATGTGTGTTTGACGGGGCATGATAATAGATGTTTGAGTGTGTTTTGAGGTGTGCGTGCATAAATTATGATAACATTATTTGTTTTAAAACTGATAGAAAGCGAATAGTAGTAGACATGCAACTCTTAGGTCAAGAAAGATTTGTTTGGCTAATTCTGCAGAGCCAAAAATAAATGGTCAAAAATCCTAAATAACCGAAAACCAAACAAAATTCGATTAAAAACTTGAAAAAAGAATTGACAAAACCCAAATAACTTCCCTCGTGGGTTTTGACCAAATATTTTGGTTTAGGGTTATGGTTTAGGCTAGAATTTGACACGTATCGAACCGTTCATATATTCAGACACAAGTTCATTTTATTGTGTAAGTTTTAACTTAGGGTTTTGCTAACATGTCCTCACTGGTCATATGTTAAAGTGCATTAAATGAACATATGTTCTTTTTAAATCAAAAAACGCATTTAATGACCTATAATTGCAGTTAATAAAATTTATATATATATATATATATATATATATATGGGAGGGATATTGTAAGAACTTTCTTAAAGTTATAAAAATAATAACTAATTTGAACCATTGGATCACTTAATTGAGATTAGATAAGATTAATATTAAATGAATAATATTATAGTTATTAAATGGAGTGTCAAGGGTATTCTAGAGAATTCAAATTTAAAATTAATTATTAACATTTTTTGAGTTAATTTTTCTACATTTTATTTAGCAACCATTTTTAAATAATTGATACATATTTATTTATAAAAAAAATTAACAACCATTTTCAATTTTAACCTTCTTTTTCTAGTTTTTTTATGCTGATTTTTTTTTTCTTTTTTTATGCTGCTTCAAGAAAGTGAGAAACCTTTTTTCTCATTATTTTCCATTTTGATAGTATACCAAAAAAAACCAATACACAAACCCGATACAAGAATATAAGATTCATGCACAACTGATACAACGGTACAACCGTACACAACTGATGCAACGATACAACTGATACATTAATTGTTTCATTTACATTAATTGTTTCAATTACCATGTACACACAGCTCGTACACAACTGATACAACCACTAAAAAATCAAAATGTACAACCAACAACCGAACCATACACAACTGATACAATGATACAACCTACAACTGAACCCATACACAACCACGAGAATGTGTCATCTGCTACAACATAACCCGTACACAACCTACAACATAACTCGTACACAACCACAAGAAGGCATCACCTGCTACAACCGAACCTGTACAACCAAACCCGTACACAACCTGCAACCAAACCCGTACACAAACACGATTGTATCACCTGCTACAAAACTAAAAATCTATACCGACCATGTACACAACCACAAGAATGTATCACCTGCTAAAACCGAACGCAGATCGAAACCGAAGACAGATTGAAAACCATTCGACCAACTGTAATACTAGTAGATCCCAACTGTAATAATCTTATATGTCATCTCTTGAAAACCATTCCAGTAGCTTATTTTCAAAAAAGAAATAACCCTATCAGTATCACCTTGAATAGTGGCAGTTAAGATCCCAACTGTAATAGATGGCGGCGGCGGTTAGGGTTTCGATCTACACACATAAGATCTAAAATGATTCACATGAAAAACGAACCCATATGCATCAATGGTATCTTTGATAGCTATGATTTTACTGTTATGAAAAATAGATCTAAAACGATCCCATATGTGATACATCAGATATGTGACACGAAGCTTCATGGATTGCAGTTTGGTGGCGGCGACTACATCTGACAGTGGCTGCAACTAGATCTTCGTGTTTCAATTGGGTAGCGGCGTGATTGGGTTACTGTGATGATTTTTCGGTTATTGTGTCGATTGGGCAGCGTCGTATGGTGATGATGGATGGTTTTGGGGCGTATGGATGGTTTCAAAATAGCATATAAATGGTTATGAGGATATTCAGTAGAGAAGTAGGCAAAAGTAAAAACACCAGATCTAATCTTGAGGTGTTATTTTCATACCTAAATGCCCTTTTAATTTATTTTGCTACTTATTTTCATACTAAATTGTTTAAAATCTTTAAATTCTACATGTCAAGCATTGATTGGGTTCTTATTTTTATAAGTTTAAGAAAGTTCTTATTAGATCCCAATTCTATATATATATATATATATATATATATATATATATATATATATATATATATATATATATATATATATATATATATATATATATATATATATTATATAACAGGAGGCATTTGGCATTAATGTCACCTCAATGCCACCTAATCATTTTTATGCCACATAAGCATTATTGGTCCAACTAAGCAATTAATGGTTAATTTTCCAAATTTTTTTTTTTTTTTTTTTTTTTTTTTTTGTAATTTTCGGAATTTTTTTAAAGATTTTTTATCTATGCAACTATGTAGGAGAATCCCTACAACTTAGGTAACCCTAAACTAAACATATACATAAAAATTATATACGGTTAATAAATTTTTTTCTCAAAAACCCTAATATCCTTTTTCCCTCACAATCTCATCTAATGATCCATAAAAATTATATACAGGTTCATTATATTTGTTTTTGTGTTTTCTTCATCACATGTACATCAAACCAGGTATGTCACACTGATCTTCTAAACTTTTGTCATATTGTACATTGAGTAATTATGATCAGTTTATCACCAATGTGAAAAACCCTAATATCCTTTTTCCCTCACAATCTCATCTAATGATCCATAATCATTATAGTTAATAAAAAGGAAGTAATTTTGATAAAAAAACATGCGTGTTGACGTGGTTGTTTGTTTATAATTAGTGTGTGGGTATGCGAGTTGATACTGTGACTCATTAAGTGTTCTGTAACTGATATGGTGGTGAACCAAGGGTGAAAATTGCTGTTGTCAAGGTAGACTAGATGAATTACTCTTCCAACACCAAGTATCTACTGGAATTGATCCTGAAATCCTATTAGCATGTGAGGTAAAATTAATTTATGTTGATTGTGCATTATAGATGTTATTTTGATTATCTCATTGCTTTTTAATCTGTTATTAGAGCATAGATGTATGGCAGTAGGTCATTTGAGTGGGATTCACAAGTTTCAAAGTTTAACCGGTTTTAAGGAACTCTCTGTTAGACCTTTCACTATCACGTTAGTAAAGTTTAGGACCTAATATCATCTATCTACAGGTTATTTCTCATGGGGTGGATTTCGGTGGGGTCACGAGTGAACCTCTCAAGGCTCACGGGAATCTATCACTAACTAACAACATCAGGTCATCCTATGGTGTAATCAAGTCGTTGTCCAAGTGAGTGTTATTTCATTGTAACCTTCAAGTTTTTATGATGTAGATGTGTCTGATCTGCTAAGTTTCAGGTTTGACATACTCTTCTTAGCTTGGTAGACCCAGAAACTGGTCATCCCATTTCCGGGAAAATGAAAAGACTAGCAGTACTTACAAGAATGCTTTGTAGTGGAATGCCAGGAAGTTTGTCGATGCAATTGGATTTACATCAGCAGTCACTACATTTTCCTGTGCAGAAAGAGAGATAATTTGCTGGTATATTGATCAACACTTTCCTTTTTCCTCAATCGTTATTCAGCAGTATTCAATTCCGAGTCCTTATCTCGACAGAGTGTTCTGTAACTTTAATGTGTTACGTGTTAAGAACAACTACATCTCTGTTACCAGTCGTTGAACTCATTCTCTTTAATATCCCATGTTTTTCTAACAATGAGTATCCAAAGTTTTTTGATACATGGAGTTTGATGATGAAATTAACTATAGGAAAAAGACACTGCTCTCAGCAGAGATCTTCCTCCCCGAAACGAACAATT
The DNA here is from genome assembly GCA_019973895.1 of Chrysanthemum seticuspe. Taxonomy (NCBI): domain Eukaryota; kingdom Viridiplantae; phylum Streptophyta; class Magnoliopsida; order Asterales; family Asteraceae; genus Chrysanthemum; species Chrysanthemum seticuspe. Next base: position 140,571,987 of record BPTQ01000008.1, read on the forward strand.
TCTTGTGGATCTTGAGCAGCTTCATAATCAATTTTCTGCAAGTATCAAACATAAAAATGAAAACATGATTTGTGAAATGATTAAGGGGCTGTCCATGATCTACCTGATTTTAAATTTCTTTTGCCCAAGTATTTTAAGCATGATAAATTTCCCAGCTTCGTTAAACAGCTTAATACTAATGGATTCAGAAAAGTTGATCCCCATCGTTGGGAATTTGCAAATGAGGGATTCTTACGAGGCCAAAAGGACCTACTGAAAACCATTGTTAGGCGTAAACCCGCCTCATGACACACTCAACAGTTACAAGTTTCAACAGAACCCACAAAAGATCATCTATATATCTTGAGCTACATGCTACATTGGTACTACCGATATGCTAAGGATGGCGATGATGATCGCCATAATTACAATGCTGTTGTTTGTTAAGGTTTCAGTTTTTATGACACCTGATGCTGTTTTTCTTCATACTGAACAGATACAAGCTTCCCATGATTTAGGTATGTATGGCGTATGTGTTAAACTCAACACCTTAACTCCTCACGTTTCATAGATACTGATGATGGCATGTTTACATTCTCACATTTTCTGCAGATTACGATCACCAACATGTTCATTCTCCTGGTCTTTCAAGGAAGTTGATGCCTACTAAAAAGGTAACTTAAAAGCTACTAACTTAATTTAATCTATAAGCCTTAAACGACCCTTAGATGTACAGACTACAGAATTAAAGTTCAGGGCTATATTCTTTCATTTATCAGGATGAAGCTATATGTAGGTCTATCTTAATTAAGTATTATCTAATGCAATGCGGCAAGTTTCCAGAAAGTCATTATGAAGTTATTCAATTTTTTACCATACTCTTCGACTCTCTATAAACATACCCTTTGATTGCAGTATTGAACTTTGCAACGACCTTTTTTTATTTATTTAGTGATGTCTATCATTTAGAATTTTGCACCAACTGATGTTGTATTATGTCTCTTTGATTAGGTTAAGCTGTCAGAAAAATTATCACATGTATTATCTCTGTGCATACATGAAATGATAGTACGAGCTTTCAAGCACGTTAATCACAAACAATTGGTTTTCTAGGTTGGCGTTGAGTTGGTTCTAAAAGATTCTGATATGAACTCTCCTAATCCATTCAAGGAGGACATTATCAGCTTAGTGCCTGTGCATAATGTGATGAATCACACCATTGCATGATAGTAACAAATCATATTTGATTCGTCATTCTTCATATTGTTTGACATTTCGATTTTGTATCTATTGTAGCAAGCAGCGTGGTCGTCTGCTGATGGCCAGCAACTCCTGGAGTCATCAAAAACAGCTTTGGAGAAAGGAAAGCTAGAAGATGCAGTTAGATACGGGACCAAGGTGCCAAACTTACATTTGGCTCATGTTCTAAAACAAACTAATATTGGTTTTCCATTTTTTTTTCATCTTAAGTAACGTTTCAGCAATTAACTGATATAGAAATACAGGTATGCTTTAGTTGTACTACAATCACGGCTGCCCTCATGGTGGAAGGTATGTGAAACTTCTTACGAGTTTACTATCAGCAGGTTATTTTAATTTTGTCTTCATATATGATTCTTGATTAGTATTACCCATTGTTGACATTCCCCCACTATGCGTTTTGGTGATCATGTGGTGCAACCGTTATCTGGTACACAAATCAGTACACCAGCTTCTGGTTTGCTTCCTGATGCCATTACAGTTATGGATAAAGGGGACTGCTTGGCCGGGTTCAATGTCTATGCAGGTGCTAGCTTGCCGTCTACTAATATTGTTGCACCTATCTTGTATCAAGTTCAAATTTAAGATTAACATTTATCCATATGAAAAACAATGATAAGTTACCATAGCTTGAGCAAAGCAATGGACACGTCACATTCCTTCTAACATATACCAGCTGTCTTCAACCCATAAAACAAATTAATTCGACCCATATCCACATCAAATAGTGAAATACTCCGTGATTTGCTCGGTTGATCACCCTTTCCTAGCATGTGAGTTGAAGCAGCCAAGACATGTTTAACCAACGTTTTTGAGCTGAAATGGGCGAGGCCGTGTTAAACTACAACCCTTTTGAGTTGTTAACATATTTTTAGTCAACTGGGTGTGTAGCAGCTTGGAGTCGACAACTGATCCACTACCCTAAGTTTCGAGTTCAATTCTTTTCATTTTTTTAGTTTTTATAACATAAATTGTCAACTGATAGTAACCATTTTCCAGCCATTCATAGAAGAATTTGGCCATCCAATGCCCAATAGAGCGTTGCTGGTAACTGGTATAGAAATACAGGTATGCTTTAGCTGTACTACAATCACGGCTGCCCTCATGGTGGAAGGTATGCGAAACTTCTTACAAGTTTACTATCAGCAGGTTATTTTAATTTTGTCTTCAAATATGATTCTTGATTAGAGAGAGCAAATGAGGTATAATGTCGTTTCATGGGTTAAAACGGAATTTATTCGTATATTAGAGAGAGTAAACGAATAGGACTAAGTCTTCATTTTTATTGTGGTATCTTAGGCAAAACTTTTAAGGTACATACATGCACACAACCAATTATTTTATTTTAAATGGTCTCAAAGTCACTAATTTTGTTCTCATTTTTTTTGAATTTTTTGGTACAGATTTTGCAATGATGAATCACATGATAGATTCACAAAGTTGAGCTTAGCGTGAGGCAAAGTTGCAGCTCAAGAATAAAAATCTAATGAAATGAAGCTAAGTATATTACTTTATATCTTTTAAGAAACACATCAACCTTTGTAGGTTGTATTTATCTTAACTAAAAGAATTACGTAGTGTTTGAATGAGGTGGACCATTTTTAGTATTTTGTGGTTTTCAAATAAAATATCAACATACTTATTGCATATGCCGTTTTAGTTATTGTAAGTTTTATTTCGCATTTAAGTTTACTTTGTTGTATACTTTGTTCTTGCGTACCTCTCTGTAACTTTATTCCTCTCATATTCGATAAATGTTTATTTCTTTTCATTAGTAATTTATTCAATTAATAATTTGCTATGTTTATAACTTATTTTCATTAACTTACTTTTTCAACGATGTAAACGTTCTAAAGGTCTAAAACGGCAAAGAATAAATGTATCATTCACCTACAAACAACAATAAAAACTTTTAACACCCTTCCTTTGCGAAAGAAAAATATGTTAACGAAGTCATGCCCGCCTATTAAGCCAAACTTCTAATAAGACCACAATGGTACCCAAAATAACGACAAAATAAAATATACAGAACCATACACACAACCTTTTGTTAAGCATTTGACGACTTTAATCACACCTTAGTGGTCCAAGAATGAAAGACTCGAGGAATAGAAACATTTAATCACGCCTTAGTGGTCCAAGAGCGAAGGAGCAATGATTACCGACAAATTTTCTATATTTGATTCAAGATCTTAAGGATAAAGGTGAGGAACTCGAGGATTTGGAAGCATTTAATCACATGAAACTTTATTTCGCATTTGAGTTTATTTGGTAGTATACGTTGTTCTTGCGAACTATCTAATAAATGGCAAAGAATAAATGTGTCATTCACCTACAAACAACAATAAAAACTATTAACACCCTTCCTTTGCTAAAGAAAAATATGTTAACGAGTCATGCCCGCCTATTAAGACAAACTTCTAATAAAACCACAATATATACAAAATAACGACAAAATATAATATGCAAACGCAACCCTTTGTTGCATTTGACGACTTTAATCACACCTCAGTGGTCCAAGAATGAAAGACTCGAGGAATAGAAACATTTAATCACTACAAAAGAATTAAAAATAACAAAACGAATCTCCTTTTTTAAATTTCAATTTTTTTTAAATGTACGTCAACTTGGATCAGATAGTTTCATTTAGGTAATAACTATAGATCACCGTCGTGTAATGATATTTGTTTCTTTTACTATTTAGTTTGCAGATATAGATGAGAAAGCCATCCCCAGAAGAGTTGGTCATGGCTCTTGCAAAGTCTAAGGTGCATTCTTCTTCTTATATCAATGCAATCACACTTTGCCATCTGCAAATAGATATCATATGAACTCATGAAATTGACCAGTTATTTGTGTTACTAAGATATGAATGCATATTTTATTAAATGATTGCTATTCGATACTATGTAGGTACAAGAAAACGCAAACATGTGTAAACTTCTTAACCTGTTGAAGTCATAGTAGAAAAGGTATTGAAACATTAAATTCTTTTCATATGTAGATTCATATATTAGAATCTCATGACAAACATATGAATACTAAAATAACTGTTCATTTATATGTATTAGGACCAAACACTAACCCACTTGGTTTAAGTGAGATGCCAACCATGTTTGACAAGTCGTTGTAAGTAATTTATAGACCATTATACTTGATATTCCATAATTTAACATATATAATTGAGGTACTAACATGTTATAGCTTTGCAGGCACAAATCTTGCTACCTGAAGCTTAAGGTTTATGCAATTAGGTAAAAGCACAATAATGAGATAACTGTTAGTTCGAGTAAAGGTGGCTTACCAAGAACTATTTTCCTTCTCCCGCACAAAATAATGCAAAGTCGAAGCCTTGTGTCATTGAGGTATCTCTTGAGTTGATAAATTGCAACACGAGGTAGATTACTCTCGGGATGCTGCTGATGTAGCATTGAGGTCCAAATGTAAGAAAGGGTTTAAGTCTTTCACCATGGTAACTATAGTGCACCAAGCCTTTTGATTTTATTTAAAAAAAATAGTATATATATTTGGTTTACTGGGTAATATAAATATTATATATGTTGTGTTATTAACCATCCACGCAAACCATACAATTATTTATAATTCTTAACAAAAAAAAAAAAAAAAAAAAAAAAAAAAGAAACAATTGTTTTATAATATTGTTTGACAATTCTAAAAAATGAATTTCAGTTAACAAAAAACAAAAAACAAATAATTATAAGTCATGCCCGCCCATTGGGCGGGCTTCGATATCTAGTATATCTCTATATTATATATAACAGGAGGCATTTGGCATTAATGCCACCTCAATGCCACCTCAATGCCACCTAAGCATTTTTAGTCCAACTAAGCAATTAATTGTTAATTTTCCGAATTTTATTATTTTTATTTGTAATTTTCGGAATTTTATTATTTTTATTTGTAATTTTCGGATTTTTTTTAAATATTTTTGAAAATTGTTTATAAAAAAGGTTCCTTGCAAGGATTGAAACTTGGTTGTTTTGTTAAATAACTTGTGTGTTTACCACTTAGCCAACAAGTTATTTTGATAATTATGTTGCATATTATAATCTATAAATGCAACCAATTATGTAGGAGAATCCCTACAACTTAGGTTACCCTAATAAAACATATACGATTTTTTTTTCTTTCAATTCATTCATAATATATTTTTTTCTCAGAACCCTAATATCATATTCATTATCCTACACAGAATTGCAGGCAGCAAAAAACTAATCTACACAATCACATGCACACACATAACACATACGTCAATGCCAAGGTAAGGTTATCTCATGTGCCATGATGAATTATAAATTAGTTTCAAATGCTTTTATTGATTTTGATTTATGATGTTTATAATCTCTAACTTTGTTACTCCTTTATTTATTCAAATTGCAGAGATCTATTAATCCAAGATGTTTTTAACAAGGTAACAACAACAACCTACACATTTTCTAAGGATAATGAGTGTCTAAGCGAGATTGAGAAGTTCATTCTCATGCCAAACGTAGCTAACCTTCATAATGTTGGTGATTGTTTGTTTGATGAATCATTGTATGAAGCTGCTCAGTTATTATATAAAGACGTGTGAAGGTAAATCTAATGATGATTGCTATTTCGAAGACGATAATGTCTGTCACTACCATGTTATGTGTTTCATATGATTTTTATATCAGTATAATCTCATCTCATTCATTTTGTTTTGTTGATACAGGTTAAAAAATATACACAGACGATAATGTCTGTCACTACCATGTTATGTGTTTCATATGATTTTTATATCAATATATTCATATGATACCTTTTTCTCACAATCCTAATATCAATGATATATTTTATGTAGTTTATTTTAAATCATGTAAATTATATTGTTTGTTTTGATGTATATTGATTCATTTTTTATTTCATTGATACAGTTTGAGAGGGAGTTTGGTCCACTGGAAGATTTTGATCATGCTTCACATAAGGTACCTTTTTATTGTTTAGTACATCATCATCATCATCATCGTCAACTATTTCTCCAAAAAAAAATTTCATTCTATTCTGTATAAGCACAATATATGTTTAATAAGAGCAGTTGGAATGTACTCGTCACTACCATATGCCTTTGGCATAGGTCATTGTTTATATGAATATTTACATGATCACAAACAAGATTTATCATTGATTTTTGTTTCTAACAAATGGAATTAATTCAGGTCTTCGTAGAGATATCATATGTATTCGTTAAGGTAACATATTACACTTAGATAGGGTATGCTATGGTGTCACTCAAATGGACAGCAACCAAGTTCTTTTGGTTCTATCTTATTAACTTTTTCTCCTTCCTCTATTTTACATTCTACAGACTTCTTCCTTTGAAGGAAATAGTTTTTATGATAATAATGTAGAGAGATCAATACTTTTTCCGACGAGTCTATAATCCAAAACCAATGAGATTTGTTGACAACAAAATGGCGATGATAAAAGTACCATGAGACGCATCAGATAATAGATTAGCGATTGTGGGCTTATGAGCTTATGTGATTTCGGCTTATGCATCTTAAGCTCAAATTGTCCGGTTTATTTTTGGGTTATATAAGTTTACTATATCATGATAAGCTTACATAAGCTCATAAGCTAACATAAGCTCATTCATTACATGATCCAGTACTACCTGATCCTGATTTAGTACCTGATTGAACCAAAAAGCTTGATTTACAAGGTCAGAAGCAACTTCATATTCATTTCAGTTTCTCTCTGATATTAACGAAATTTATTATTTACATTCAATCATCCGATGCAGGTTTTCGGCCTCTACTTTATGCAGTCATACATTGGATTGCTTTATCACGCAATTCTGCATCGCAACTTCATGACCCTCCGTCAAGTAATCATTCAGCGTCTAATCATATAGGAGGTAGTGAAAATCTTCTTTATCATCTTCGTAAAGTTCTGTTGTGTATGATTGTCATTTTCCTGTATTTAATATGTAAATGTCCTCCAGGTGCTGGAAAATCTTATGGAAAACTCGCTAGCTGAATAGCTTATGTATGCTTGTCCTTGGCATCTTTAATGCTTAAGAAATTTCTGCATTGGAATGTCAAATGAGCCACACTTCTTGCAGGACCCGCGAGCCTCATCAGTATTCGACTCTTTAATCCTGGCAAACCCATCTCTTCCTGAAGTTGTTTGTATAGTAGGATGTTCTTTCTTAATTCTGGCTGAAAATGATCCCAGATGAGCCGAAGCATCTGATAAACGCATCTGAGCGGAAGCATCTGATAAACGCATCTGAGAAAATGACCCGATTATAGAATCGCTTATAGATTGGTTCATTTGGGTTGTGGTTTATGTCTGACAAGGTTATTATATATTTAGCTGAAATAGAAATCAGTGACATGGTCAAATGGTTCACAAGTTGCCCGATGTGTATTTTCATTGGCTACAACCATCTATATTGGTTATTCAAGGAATATTTAGATTGTTTAGTGATAAGTGTATCTTTATTGTCCAACTTCAATCAAAACAATATGGCTTCTGGTCTTAGTTATTTTACCAGCAAGGTCACATATATACATGTCTTTTGGATTAATGACATTTCTCGGTCTATCATCCGTTTGGATGCTCCGTAGACAAGTATGGATGGTATGGATCACTATTTTTACCACTAATTTAAATTTCTAACGACTTCCTTTTAAAGATAATAATTTGCTAATGCAGGGGAATTCCCAAATATTGTTTGTAGGATCGACTAAGAAGAGTTGCACTATTATTGGGATTTTTTTTAATGTTGGTGCTCGGTTCAGATACTCTTCCTATAATGGTTCAGTAAAAAACATCACCGCCTTCAATGATGGGGTTGCCGACAACTACTACTTGCAAAGGAACTAAGAAAGTTGCTGGTGGGGGTAAGGAATCAAAGAACGAGATGCTCAATGCCAGGAACTACTACTAGCAAAGGAACCAAGAAAGTTGCTGGTGGGGCTCACGAATCAAAGAACAAGATGCTCAAAACAACAGGTAACTTAAGCAACAGAAGGAAAGCTGTTGAAACTTCCACTTGCCATTTTGTCAGCACTTATGTGACGAGGTAACATCACTTTAATAATGTCCTGAAGCAGGTTCTTAGCTTACAACAGCTATACCGAATCAGCACTATGTATTGGGATGACTAATATGGCACTTATAGCCTTTCTACAGATGATAGAATCAACCAAATTAGCCACAAAAATTAGCACTATGTTGGCAATATTTAAGAAATCAGTCGACAACATATGGAAGTGATTTAAAAGTATGTGGAAGTGTGGCGGCAGCTTATATTTCATGGGAGGACAACGGGTATTGTCATCGACTGGGGTCAAGACAAACGGGACCTCAAAGTGGACAACGGTTCTCACTTCCTCGAGCTAGGTAAGTATTATACATACAAAAGAGGGGCCCGTTGAACAATATGCGTCCTAATGCTCTTTTTAGATAGCAAAGAATAAGTTCAAGAAGAGCCTAATGCTTAGCTGTTCTTGAGGATATGAATAGCAGTGACACTAAAAATGTGATATTAGGACGTTTCACTGTAAGGTAATTCATTAGTCCAACAAATCGTTATCTTATCGGCCTTAATAACATTTTCTTTTAAAGATGGGAATATCCTATTTTCTGTTTATTGAAAGGAAGATTCTTTTTTGATTTCTGATTATCCCGACTCCTAGGAAATATCTCAGTGGTTTTTTTAGTCCTTGATTTGACTGTGAGAATGAAAAAGTGTCTTAAGTTCTTATATGTTTAGATTGTCACTACAGTTATCTCAACGTGTTATAACCGAGTAGTTTTGTAGACAAGGTTTTTTTCTTAACTAACCATTATAAACCAGGATTGATAACTACAATAGATCGCATTAGAGATACCAGAGAAGTGTAAGAAAGAATAGATTTATGCATCTCATGTATAATCATATTATCAGTGACCATGTCCTTTAGTAAACCAGGACCCTACTAGGTGTTGGGTTAAATGGTAATAATCTGAGATACAAACCAATAAACATTTAAGCAACAATATTTAATCCTTCATAAGAACAAAGTGAAGAGCAAGGCATGGTCGATTGTCTCAACACTCTTCTCAACAAAGCACATGAATCACCTACCATCGGTGATGACAACTGGTGGTTATCCTATGAGTAGACAAGTGATGATAGGTCGTGCTGCATTTCAAGTATTCACATATAACAGTAACCTACAGGAACCTCTGTACACCAATGATAATGTTTGTCCACAACTGTATACCTCAAGTGACCAGTTAAGCTACAATTCATATCTGTGGTGGACACAAGTGTGTACCTCAAGTGAGCAGTTAAGCTCAAGTATGAAAAAGAAGCCATATGAACTGTCGACTCTTTGTGGCTTAGACATCGGAATGATTATTTGTTCACCATCTGGCCAAATAGAGACCCTGTCGTGGCCAACCCATGAAAATAAGTCGAGTCAAGTTATGCAAGAAGTAATCTGTGAGTTTAATACAGTTTCAGATGATTATGGGCCATTATTGAATCCTGAAATTGTATCTTCAGTTGACTTTGAAATGGTGGAATCAGAGAAGACGAAAATGCAGATTACATCTTTAGATAATAGCAGCTCAGGCAATACAATGACAATGAGCGTATCTTCAGTTGACTGTGAAATGGTGTCTGAATCAGAGAATATATTGTTAACTCATTTATTTTCTGTTGTTAAGGATTGCCGAGTGCCATAGGCGTAGCTACCTGAAGTTGATGGCCATATGTTTTGAGATCCAATGCATGGGATTCCAACAGGTTTGTTTAAATAACAAATACTTTCATCTTTGTGGTTTATCAGTTGTGCAGACTTTTATGGTCTTTTTTGTAATGTTCACAGTCTATACACCGGGTTCCAATGTACTGGACTTTAGTGCATGCGTAGTTTGGGTTTAGAGTCAGATGTTAAGTATTGCAGGCGTTTAATTATTCTGTTGAGCACAATATTCCACTTCTTGCATTCAGTGACCATTTTGACCCTTTTACGTATGAATGGGTCGATTCTACTTACGTTTTACCTCTAACCGGTCAAATGGGTGTAAAAAATGAAATCATAGCCCAACCAGCATGACCCTCCATTTAGGTTCATGGTGCAGAATTTTATGGTGAGTTATTCACGGTTATGGCATTTGTTTTCTAAAACGATTACCTTATTAGCTTATCTTTTTATGAGAATGAATAAACGTGGTATATTTCAGCTCATTTCTCTATTAGTAGTTTTTTATACTTATTATTGTAAGGATGAGATATGATCTTTTGAGAAGTATTGCAGGACGGATTCAAACAGTTGTTGGAGATTTGGCTACTCAATGTGAAAGGCTAATAGAGGAGGGAACCATGGAATGGCGATGAGATTGCTCCCCGAATGTAAGCCACAAGAAAGTGGCTATCGTGGTGATGGTAAGAGCAGGTCACTTTTAATCGTTTCGGGTTCATCAAGTTCATCAGCTGGTGAAATCATCTCGTATGAATATGCTATCACTTCAGCTGATCAACAATAGATATCCTACAGTCATTACGTGAACGATTTTTTTTACAATGCACAACATGAACTTGGCAATTCACGTGATGATGGTTCAGGTAATTCTGATCAAAACGATGGAGCTACGTGACCGTCTGATGAAATATGGCACGAAGCTGGGGAAACCATACAACGGCCTTTGGAAACAGAATTATTGCACCTGCTCAGACCCCCTTAATCCACCAGTAAGTATTGGTGACTCGCAAATAACATCTCTAACTACCTTCCAACAACAGGAGAGCTGCAACTTTCCGGCACTCCCTCCACATGCTACTCTTTAAATCTTAACCTTCCAGAAACAAAACAGATAGTCGACGTGTAAGTAATCATATTCTAATTTAAATTACCGACTATAAAGTACATATCAGTTACAACAAAGCATTATTCTTTTGTACAGGTACATGGATAAAGTGTATGAAATTGCCATGGAAAATTGAGCTGTGGTTAACTGTTCTCCTCCCTATTATTAATAATTATAGTTAACCTCCTAATTATGTAAAGCTAATTTGAAAAGTAAAAACGACTTATATGGTTATCGGTATAATTACAAAACATAACATTTGCACCATTAACCTTACTCTCCACTCCCTTCACTCGAACCACCATCCTCATTCAAACATGTACTGCGAGTTTCCACTGGCTCCTTGAGAATATTAATCGGGTGAATTTGGTCAATACACCTCATAACACTAGGTGACACCAAACTGATGGCAGCAATGTTGTTTGCTATGGCATTCACATCTGTCACTACCCAATAGAAAACCCTGCTTCCATCATTAGTGTTAACCAAAATAGACGGAAACTGAATTGATCCATTAATCAGCAGGCGTGGTGTGTCCCTAGCACTCTTCTTTGACTCGGTCTATTGGACCAATGGGTTGTAAAGAGGCAAGATACTTATGCTCATACCAGACCCACCACTCACTAGGAAGTCTTGACCTGAAGAGCATATGTCGATTACCGCAATGTGAACTATATATCAGGTCAGACATGAGAGGGGCGAGTATCAGGATCCGTTGTGATGCCGACATAGATTGGGGAAGAAAAAGGATTTCGGATAGATTAGGAGACGAAGCAAAGGCTGCAAGCAGTTGTGAATAGTATTGTATGCACAAGTTGATCATAATTCAAGGTTGTTACTTTTTGTCCCAAATGTGTAATCTTCATCAGTAGTTTAAGGTCCTAATTAGTTTAAATATTAGTTTAATTTTCTCTTTTCATGCTGAAAGGATAGCCATAATCATCTTATTTCAATTATTTTGGTCTTTAGAAGTTGTTAGTTAGCTTAATTTATTGCTTAAAGTCACCCTGTTCTGTCCCATATATCCTTTTTCTTTGCTTATTCTCTGCATATCTCTATTTGATATTAATGCTTCATTTTTGTTTCTATTATTAGTTCATAGTATAAGGTATAGCTTATTTTCCTTAGAAGCTCATTAGTGCTTATTTTCCTATCTTAATTTAGCTTGCAAATAGCCCCTTTCCCCCCCCCTTTTGTCTGCTGTCACAGTAGGTAATAATAGTGCTTATTTCACTTCTTTTAGCTTATTTGAGAATTTTAAGGATGTAAGTATTTATGGTTAGCTTAGTTTAGATTCCTTTATAGCTTAGTAGGTTCCCCTTTTGTGCTTATTAGTATGCTTTTAGTCCCTTTTAGGAGTGTTTGGCTTGGATGGATTCTTGAACGTATGATCATATCGGTTTTGCCTCTATCTGTTACTGATCTGCTGCTGCTTACTGTTGCGGATTTGCAAAATGTTACTCATCAGAAAACTAAGTTTTTACTTTATTACCGTTTTGTAGTCACTGTCGTGCCACCAATCAGAATGCATCTACATGTACTGCAATAGCGGTATATAGAACCTTGCACAAATTTTTGTAACACACAGCATAGACCAATTAACTGCATTTGTGACAATATGGAACATCCTATTTGGTCCTACAGGCTCAAAACTGAATACCCGAACTGAGAGGCCAGACAAACTCCGACCCAACCACCCATCTGTCTGGTATCGGTTTATAAATTTCAACACAGAGACGGTTGATGTGGTGAGCAATATGAAAGGGCAGATGTTCTGGTATATTGATTACAACACTTGAACCAAGCACAAGGGTCAGGTATCTATGTACTAAAATTAGGAAAGTTATTGAGGTTTTATGCTTGTCTAAGTCTTCGCAAAATATATGCAACATAATGGTCATTTTCTATTGGGCCCATGCTTATCTATATATCTCCTTCCACAGTATGCTGTGCGTAAATTGTAGCATGAAAGTCCCAGGCTCATTTGTGTATTATATACAGCACCATCAAGTGGTCCATGTAGGACCTTGAAGCCCATTCTCGGCAAGGTAATGTTCCGCGTTTTTGATAATGTATGTAAAATAGGTAAATATGTGCATATATCATAGAATTAGGAGATAATTGATATTGTTTCCATGATTACTTTCTTTGTAATACGCTAGCGTACTAAAATTGTAAATATCGATTAATGACAGGTGATAGATGAGTTTGACCGTAATGTCCACTTTGTTGAGATTGATATAGAAGATGCAGAAATTGCAGAGGCAGCATTTTACAGGCAAGTCACCTTGGACAATGGGTCAATCTGAGTAATTTTTGTAAGCAATAAAAAACGGCCAACTCGAAACACTTCCAGTGTCTTTTCTTTCATCAGTTTTCAAACTATCAATTTTAAAGGTCAAAAGTGTACCTATATTAATGTCGTTATGTGCTTTACTTAAAGGTCAAAAAGTGCTTGCTACTAACGTTGTTTTTGTGTAACATGATCAATACATTGTTGAAGTTAAAATCAGAGGTAAAAATACATAAATAGGTAAAATTGAAATGAAAGGTTTAGATCTTTATTTAGTTAATTTTTAGTAAGTTAATTTAGTACGTACTTAATGTAGGCCGTGAATAAAGAGATTAGTAAGTTAATTTAGTACGTACTTAATGTAGGCCGTGAATAAAGAGACAGTGGCCATGAAGATATTTAAATCGATGGCAGCAAAAGGAAAGACGACGGATTTCGTGTTGGGCATTGTAGACGATAAAAAGGAAGGAGACATGTATACAAGTTACAAAAACATGTTTTTGGCTAGCAGTAATGTGGTTAAGGAGGTGGTTAATAACAATGATTCTGCACAACTATTAAATCTATATCATATTTGGTGATGCTAAAGGTGTGGCTAAACATGTACTACGCACCCTTTCACACCATAGTATAAGCAACATATATGTCATTCCTAAAAATTTATATAATACAAATATATTTCACATTAAAAAGATGATTGCAGTTTGTGAACATAGTTGACAACAAGTGTTCATTGCATTGGATACTTGGAGTTGTATGTTATTTCAACAATATATACCGTACCAATACATGACAATGAGAAACACCTTCTTCTTGAAGCACCTGGTTTTTAATGTTTGTTAATTGATACATTCATACCTAAAAACGTATTTACATAACATACCTTATTTTTAAACCCGCATGTAAAAGCATATAGGACATGTTAATGTGTTTGTATTTTAATCGATAATAATACATAATTAAAATTTTTAGAAAAAACCTCGTGCGTGCATAAAAATATGTGGTTGTCTGATTATGTTTTTATTGAAATAGTTCGTTGTTCGTTAATTCAGATTTATGCATCAGATGGTGTTGACATGATTTAGTATTTATGCGACGCTATTAATTTAGAGTAATTGTTTAGTTAGTAGCACCATGTATAATTAAACATTAGTATATATTTGTTCTAATAAAACCTAAAAATAAAAACCACAAGTCATACCCTACCTGTTGCCATTCTCATATTTAATTATGTAAACTGTGGTACCTCATCTTCCTTTACATAGTGTAAGTTTTTTGTTATTTTTTTTGTCTTTTAGTAGAAGATGCCAAGTTGGCGTTGCAAGAAACCAGCCTTGCTATAATACAAGGGTATTACTCTCACTCAGTGCAAAAGCTAAAGAAAAATGTAGCACTAATTCCAACTAATGGATTTCCGTGACTTATGGAAAGTTTCTCACTTGACTTCCTACTGACTAAACTTTGTAAATAGCTCTTTAATTGAGGTCAGAAGGTCGGCCATTTAACCTATGAATGGATCGCACAAAAATGTGACTGATTATGAGGTTGGGAACATATTGGGTGTGAAAAGTAGATGAAGCCTGATGCAGAAGGTCTCGAAAATCATTCCAAATACGAGGTCGTTTCTTCATGGACCACGGTTTGCCCATATCACTTGGATTTTAACGGCATGTTCATATTGGGAAAAACCTTAACACAAGTAGGATTGTTTCTACAACGGCCGGTTTTTTCTCACGGGCAACTATACGTAGCCGTATCAAGGGTGAAAAGCAGGAAAGGATTAAAGATTTTATGTTGTGATGAAGACGGGAAATACGCAAAATCAACAACAAATGTTGTCTACAAAGAAGCTTTGTTTAGAATTTAAGTTAACTGTTATATCACTTTAATACATTTTCATTATCTACAACTTTACAAACATACATAAATTTCATAATGTTGTAAAAATTATATATGTTGTGTTATTAACCATCCATGAAAACCATACTATTATTTATAATTCTTAACAAAAAAAAACTAAAACCAACAACTAAAAACCAAAGAAACAATTGTTTTATAATATTATTTGACAATTCTAAAAAATGTATTTCAGTTAACAAAAAACAAAAAACAAATAATTATAAGTCATGCCCGCCCATTGGGCGGGCTTCGAAAACTAGTATATATATATATATATATATACACACACACACATTATATATAAGAGGAGGCATGCCACATGGATTAAATGTACGCAACTGGATTCAAACTTGGGTTGTCTTCTATCAAACATAGAAACATCTCAACCACTAGAGCAACCTAACTTTTGTTATTTAATTGTCAAGTCAATATTGATAAACACAATCTGTACTTAATTTGAATTAAACCCACTAAATAAGGAAGCTAAACTATTAATACGTATTCAATATCATTCAACCGAAAAACAAAATCAAAACCCTAATATCATCTTTTTCTCAGCTCTATCCTCTAATGATCGTATTTATTTATGGTTTTTAGAAGAAGTTAAGCATGCAAGGTATACATCTCCACTCAATAACTCCACAACCTAAGTATGTCTCTTATTAATTTTTTCTTTGATATTTCACTCATAAACTTGCATCAATGTAGCATATAATGGTTTTGTAATCATGTTAAGTAATTGTTTGTACAACTATTAACAAAAAAATGGGTTTGAGTGCTTAAACTCAGACCAACTAGGGTACGTTTGAATACACATTCTTCCTATTAAGGTTGTCATTATGTTATAGCTTGGCCTGAGACCTTTTACTTTGAATGCTACATGTTGAAGAAGAATATTTTTCTTATTAATTTAGGTGTGCAACTTTCTTGAATTGTTTTGGAGCAGCGTACTTTCATTCCAAATTCGATTGTAAGTTCCACAATCTTTTCCTTAAATTGTACTAATGTGTGTTTTTTGTGTGGAAATTTGTAGTTCTTCTCGGTTAAGATGAGTGAAGGTAGCCTAAGTATTTCTCCTTTTTAATTTTTTGTTTGATATTTCACTCATGAACTTGCATCAAGGTATCATATAATGGTTTTGACACCTTCTTAGTTGGATTTTATTTAACACCTACAAGAAAATTTTTATGGAGTTATAGTTATAGAGTATAGTTGATAATTCTATACTGATATGCTTATGTTTCGTTAAGCTATGTTTGTTAGCGCAGATTGAATTTTATATATGGGTAATTATGATGGTATCTTCCCTGATTTATGGTCGTCAATGGTTGTGAAAGTAATAGGGAATTAAAGGCAGTAGCAACGGCCTCTCTGGTTTAAATATTCTTGTGATAAAATTAGTAGATTAGGCACTTCAGGTCTCTACCCGAGGAGGATTTGAATGGTTATGTTAGGAGAGACCTAGAAGGTAAAAAATGATAATGATGATATGATTTATAGGAGGCTTGATTCATGTTTGGTTATTCATCCACCTAAAGGCAAGAAGCCGAAAGCTATTATAAAGCTCCTTGGTGGTGCAATTATAGGAGCAGTTCCAAAAATTACGTATAGATCGGTTGTACTTCCTGCAATCATACTTTTCATATTGATTTTGTTTAAGAGCAAAAGAGCGTGTTAAAATTTATCGTCGTTATTTTTGTAGATGTACTAATCTACTTGGGCTATTGGCAAATGAAGGATATCTTATTATATCCGTACCATATAACGTGACGGCTGATCACTCACAAGTTGCTAGAGAAGTTTTTGAGAGGTTCTATTCCTGCTTGTACTGGAGTTTGATGATCATAAAGTGGCGACATGTTATTAATTTATCAAAATTCTTATGTTATGTGTAATTTTGTTATGTTGTTTTTTTAAGAAAATGTCTGATGCAACTGGATACAAGTTATTTCCAAATCACGTTAACTCATTTACTTGATCAATTATAAAGAAGTTATATATCTCATAATATGTAGAGTTTTATGATGCAGGGGATATCAGCGAGTTGGTGAATATATAATAAAAGGAGTACCAGATATGCACGAAGCGATAGATGACATTTCTACCTTTAATCTGCAAAATATGCAATATACCTTATTCTGTTATGAATCAATCTACTATTTATATTTTAAGATCTCAAGAGTTTTAAGGGAGAATGTAATAGAAACGAGTATCTTATCAATCTCATTAATTCACATGGGCACGTTTACTTTTCTTCTGAGGTTACTGCTGCTCTACGTATTACTGATGGTGCACTAGTCGTTGTTGATTGTATAGAGGGTGTTTGCGTGCAGACAGAAACTGTTCTTTGTCAAGCCCTTGGTGAAAGGATTCATCCTGTCTTGACTGTCAACAAGATGGACAGATGTTTCCTTGAACTTCTGGTTGACGGTGAAGAAGCTTATGAAACATTCCAAAGAGTTATTGAAAATGCTAATATCATTATGGCTACTTATGAGGACCCACTTCTTGGCGATGTCATGGTTTACCCCGAGTAAGGTACTGTTGCCTTTTCGGCTGGGTTGCACGGTTGGGCTTTTACTTTGACCAATTTCACAAAAATGTATGCTGGCAAGTTTGGTGTTAACGAGTCTAAGATGATGGAACGACTCTGGGGTAAGAACTTTTTTGACCCGAAAACAAAAAAGTGAACCAAACAAAACACTGAAGCTGCTACTTGTAAACGTGGGTTTTTTCAGTTTTGTTATGAACCAGTCAAGCAGATTATCAACACTTGCATGGATGACAATAAAGATAAATTATGGCCCATGTTGGCAAAGCTTGATGTGACTATGAAGTCTAAAGAAAAAGAGTTGATGGGTAAACCATTGATGAAGCGTGTCATGCAGAATTGGCTTCCTGCTGCTAGGGCTTTACTTGAAATTATGATCTTTCATCTGCCTTTGCCTCATACTGCTCAAAGACACTGTGTTGAGAACTTATGTGAGGGTTCATTGGATGATGCTTATGCCAATGCTATCAAAAATTGTGATCCCGATGGTCCCCTTATTCTATATGTGTCAAAAATGATTCCTGAATCTGATAAAGGTAGATTCTCCGCTTTTGGTCATGTGTTTGCTGGTAAGGTTTCAAATGGTATGAAGGTTAGGATAATGGGTCCCAACTATGTTCCTGGTGAAAAGAAAGATCTCTATGTGAATAGTGTTCAAAGAACTGTTATCTGGATGGGAAGAAGCAAGAGACTGTTGAGGATGTTCCTTTCAGGATCTGTTGTGATATATGTTAGAGGTGGTTCCATGGCAAGTGCATGCAGATTACTCCTGCAAGGGCTGAACACATCAAACAATACAAATGTCCTTCGGTTAGCAGCAACAAGAGAGCACATCCATAACATGTATATGTTCTTCCTTAACCATTTATATTCCTTCATGAATTTTTCTTATATTTTCTCAAGTGTATACCAAGCTCTTACAATAGAGATTGTAGTTTAATATCAATAAAATATCTTAGTGACTAAACTTCTTGACTAATTGCTGATTAGCATCAACATTCTTTAATGTGAATGATTTTTATGCCACCACATATTAATTTAATTATGTTCATTAACAGTATAATATTTTGAAGATCCGAAAGGTTTATGATACTTTTTTGGCTGAATGTTGAATTTTGAACCTTCTGATGAGCTTATGGAGATACCATCTAGAGTTACAAGGTCTAGACAAAATTCGAAGGAAGATAATAATAATGTGGTTTAAAAAATGTGGCTCTAGAAAAACAACAACAACAACAACAACAAATGATCACCAAAAAACGAATAATACTAAGATGGAAGTTCTTTTAACAGGAAACACATATTACAGTAAATATAAAAAAAGACTATGATGATTTTTTATGAACTGTTAGATGGCGCTGGACATATTACAGGTGTTGATGCTACAAAGTTTACAAAATTTTTACCTTAAATAGACATAAATAAACCGAAAAACAAGTTAGTGGCATCAATACTTTGCATTTTTATTTCTGTAGATACTAACTGCGGAAAGAAAGTTATATTGATGTTGAAGAAAAATAAGTTAGCAGCACAGTTTTTGATAGAACATAGGAAGAATTATGTTGAACCTAACCGTACCACAGGAGAGGAGAGGGACAACATTGAACATGCAGTAAGATTTAAAAGCTATCCTTTATTTGAATTATGATATAGTTTGTTCCCAAAAGGAGGTCGTTATATGATATAAGACTTGCAGGTTAGCATTTTTGTTAAATCTTGAAAAGATGACATCGCTGTTCTCAAGACTAGCATTACGGATGAAGAAGTGAACTCAAAGGGCTGGCTTGGTGGCATTAGGGGTGACAATGCTAATGCTCTATTGCACATTTACGTGGAGTGGTATATATATAGCTTTTCTCGCCATTTTATCCATATTTGGACGTGGTTTGCATTTTGAAACGGTTATGTGATAATCATCTGTGATAAAAAGTGTTGTAGGTGATAGTTTTTGGATTTGCTATTTTGCTGCTTGAAGTTGTAACAAATAGTTACACTTCCTCCAAACACTATAATCTGGTTATTCGGCCTAAAGACAATCATTTACAAAGTGAATATTAGAACACTTCTTAAAGTGCCATTTTTTTTCTTTCCATTACATTTATGTTTCTTTCATTTCAGGTTTGGATCATAAGTGAAAAGCTTAACTCAATGACATCACAATTTAACTTAGAGAGTTAGAGTTGTGTGCTTTCAAGAGGCTAATAATCGAGCTAAGCCTAGAAGAAACCAAAATGATATACCAATGTATCTCAGTTAGCAACAGTCTTGAGTCAATAGAAGCAATAAGTTCAGAGACCAGAGATCATGGTGAAATCCTAGCCGATCCCATGAAAGTTCGGCAACAACTTTTAGATGATGAAACACGTGCTCTTGAGGTATTTTATCATCACTATTTGTTTTATAAATTCGATGTTGTTAGAGGTGGGAATTCAAACCCTTTAACTTACCAATGGGTTGATTTGGGTTATGTTGTAGGAGTGTATATCTAATGGGTGAGATGGGGAAATTAAAAAATTTGACCAGATCATGTTCTTACTTACATTCAGAATCTGATTGAGTCTAAAACTTTAGACTTATAAGATATAATGATTATGGAACATTATAGCACATTATGACATAAAGGATGGCGATATGGTAGATTATATTCAGAATTCTTTGCTCTCGAATGAATCAGAATTACACGGGCGTCAACTCAAGGTCCTAACTATATCTGTTATACCCAGTTCGATGTATTTACACATTTGGTTTATGAATTCTCATTTGTAGATTTTGATCGATGCAGGTTGGTGCTAAAAGAAACAATGTTCCTATGTTGAATAAATTAAGAGCGAGGCGTCCGAGACGATATGGATTTCGCTCACGAAGGCCTTACATGCTTGCCCCTCCAAATTTCCCTCCATATGGCTACAAGTACGTATCAGTTTTTTGTTTTTTTTATTTATGTGTTTTTTTTACGACCAATGATATAGACCGAAACTGTGTAAAACTATTTGCTGGAACATATATTCTTGGGGTGTCCAAGTCAGGTTCTATTTTAATTATTCAGTTTGATTATAATCATAGTTTGTTTTGAACGGAAATTGTATACGACCGTGCAATGAGATGTTCAAATCAGACCCTATTCGAAAGACTCCCACGGTATGTGTTTGCTAATGTGTTGTCCCTTTCCCAAAATCAAGTGCTCATTGTATACAATAGTGAAAATTTAAGTGTGTATAGTTGTTTTTATATAAGTCAATTTCGAGTCTGTTGATAGATGATGTAGTCGTTCTGGATTGTGTCCTTTATCTCAAACAAACCAAATCAATAAAGTTAGCTAACCGTGGGAATGGGTCAAACGGATTGCAAGTTGCCTGAAGTCTAATATCAATGCAAATAATTTCCTTAAGCAATTTTATTCATAGATTTTAGATTATAACTGTAATGATATTCATTTTGTAAATATATGTCATGAACTAATCTTCCATACATGTATTAGAAAGTTGGAAGAAATAGCTTCTGTGGGTCAACCTAACTCAACCCGGGCTGGTTTGACCCATACTAAAAGTTTTTGTGTTTTTGTCAATTTAGCATCCCAGGTAATTCAGTCGTATGGTTCTTCATTATCCGCATATGGACTTTTTTTGCAAGGATCGTACTAAGTACAAATGCTCGATTTTATGCAATCATTAAACCACTGTATGATGAACTTAGACCAGACTCTTGGCTTTGGGTGCATATATTTTCCTGGTACTTTAGTGGTTTTCTAGGTTACTTACGATAATGATATATCTAACTTCACTTGCACGAGTTCTCTTATTCCCATTAGTATAATGAATAGACCATGATTCATAGCATGCCCATTTAGCAGACCGTATAAGGTGATAGTCTTACATATTTTAACTTCTTAACAATCACAAAGTATAAAATTTCTCTTTATTGTAGTAAATTCTATCAACTGAGATTAATGGCCTTTTTTTATACTTTCCGGGTAGCAATTATGTGTAGTTAACTGATTTCAATATGTGATTTTCACTTATTTACAAAGCCAATGTGGACATATTTATATTCATTATGTACTTATCCTTCTTATGTCCCTTTTCAGTCTTGGACATATCGGAAGTTAACTTCTCCTAAGATGGGGTGAGAAAATATGTACAAAATGTCACTAAAGCACTTTACTCTTCAGTGCACTTCGAGGCAAGTATCATTCTGTGTTCTTGGCACACCAGATTGGACACTTTTTCCTGATGCAAGGAATGTTGCTCAATTAATGAATATCCGTTATTCAGAAGTAAGTCTAGTTAGAAATATCATAATATAAGGAATCAAGTACCCTTAATTCCTTAATGCCTTTTCTATTGCCTGTGATAGGTTATGCCAGTTAATCTCGCTGACTTGATCTCAAATGCGAGCTTAGAAGCTATTAACTTTATTAAAATGAATAGCATTTTGCCACTTGTGAAAACACGTCCTGGATTCTTTTGTGAAGGTTTCATTAATTTTTGCAGGATTTAATGATACGAATTCAGCATGCTATGGTTTAGGAAGATATAACGGTTGGATTATGGGTCTATGACCAGGAATGGCTTGTGGAAATGCTTCGAATCATCTGTGGTGGGATCAGTTTCATCCAACAACTGTTGTGAACGAGATTTTAGCAGATAATGGTTGGTCCGAAGTGCATACCAACATGTGTTATCCTATGAACATGAAGGAGATGATAGCTCAAAGGTTTAGATGATGTGTTCAAACATTTATACATTGCCGAAATGGCAATTTCTTTATGTAGTGACAAAAAAAGTTGTGTGAACACTTTTCATAGATTATCTAACGCCCAACGTTACATCAATGCATGATATCCTTTTATGAGTTAATATATGTTTAAGCTTGACCCCATTGCCTTTTTATTTCATGTGTAGCAGTTATGTTTCTAAAACCAGATATGTGTCATGCTTCGGATTCCGTTAGTAGCTCACTTATTTTGAAAAGTTTTTATGTGATTGATGGTGCTTGGTAAGATTTAAAAGCTACCCTTTATTTGAATTATAATACAGTTTTTTCCCAAAAGGAGGTCGTTATATGATATAAGACTTGCAGGTTAGCATTTTTGTTAAATCTTGAAAAGATCACATCGCTATTCTCGAGACTAGCATTACAGATGAAGAAGTGAACTCAAAGGGCTGGCTTGGTGGCATTAGGGGTGACAATGCTAATGCTCTATTGCACATTTACGTGGAGTGGTATATATAGCTTTTCTCGCCATTTTATCCACATTTGGAAGTGATTGATAACTATTATTTTTTGAATAAATTCATGTAATATGTTGAGCATTGATGAATTATTTTTTATAAAAAATGTTTATAGAAAAAAACCATTTGCACACCATTCACAAGTAAACACGGAGAAACTGGGACCTGCAATTGCATTTGTGTTGTCAAGAAATGCTAAAACTTGAGCTTAAACATTGGTTACTTCACTATGAATCT
Organism: Chrysanthemum seticuspe; assembly: GCA_019973895.1. Taxonomy (NCBI): domain Eukaryota; kingdom Viridiplantae; phylum Streptophyta; class Magnoliopsida; order Asterales; family Asteraceae; genus Chrysanthemum; species Chrysanthemum seticuspe. The sequence goes on from BPTQ01000008.1 coordinate 140,595,289, forward strand.
ATATAACTTCTTATTTTGTTTCCAGCCAGATTTACTGAGGTTCATGAATTCGAGAAGCCTACTGACGAGCAGGCGACACTTATGAACTCATGTGCAATGGCTGTATTCGAAGAGTTTAAGGACATTGTATATGGATATGGAGCGAGTGATGAATACAGGTAAGTTTGTTATATCATTTGTTTATTGGTTCATCATGTTTTGTTAATGCTATCTTTGATTTTGAGCTTCGTGTTGGAGAAAAGTACTAAACTATGTCAAAGACATGTCAGGTCTGTATTTGGTTCTGAATACCCTACTGCATACAATTACTATATATATAATTAGGCATTGAATTTGCTACAGCGCTTGCTACAATATCGAGATGTTTATTGGCACGTCAATGGCGATCTGAAATATTCCAAATACTAAAGTGCCAGACTAGATTCTAAACCACGAGTAAGCACCATGCTTATATTCGTTGTTTTAACTGTATGTGACTGGGATCCTCTTCTTAATAAGGATCAGGTACTTTTGTATGTATGACGTTCTCCCCTTTTATTAGTCTCTTTTCTGTTGGTGCTGACAAGATGGGTGGTTGGGTAACTGATTATAATAGGTTTGCCTTTAAATGGGTCAATTTCAAGTATGGGTCATAATGTACTGGGTTGACCCACCAACACTATCTGTCCAGATTTTTAAAAAGCAATAAAAGCTTAAATTAGTGTATATACCTTTTTTAAAGGCAATTCAAATCTATATATGTAAATAAATTGATTTTGGAGGCTGTATAGTATATATAAAAAACCTTGGGTGACTTTCCACCTCTTTGACCCGTTTAAAAGAACACTAATTAAAGGCTTAGATGTCGTGAGGGCGAGGTATACGTTTGTTAGTGTTTGTAGTTTTAACATTTATTCTACTCTTAATCGACGTCACTGTTCGCTTTAGGTTGAAATTTCTTTTGATGTTTTTTTACGCTAGAATTCAGTCATACTTCTTAAAATACCTTCTGGTACCAAATATTAAAACATGAATATATTGACATGAATACATTTGATCAGAGTACGGTTTGGAAACCTGATTCCTATGCAACCCAAGAGGAAAAGAAACCATATGCTTCAATTGTGGGTTTATGTCAGTTACATTATGAAATTCAACTTTGCTATTTCTATACCTTTTTCCTCTTAACTTGGTTTGTTTATTTAACATGATTTACAGTTAATGGTGAACAAGATTCCTAGACCATCTTCTTCTAGAAATGTTCTTGAGCATCCAACTTGATTATATGAGAAAAAACAATGTTCGATAAGTGGGTTGCAAATGTACTTATTTAGGGTCATATGGCTTTCCTTTTTAGTTTCATCTATTTTTTTGGATCACATGATAAATTACTAGACTTCTTGATTCCTATGCAGGTGTATATGCTCATCATCTGGTGATTTCGAATGAAAATGTCGAAGGCTCTGTAAGGTAAGCAAAACTTAAGTACACTAAAAGGAACCTATTCTTTTTAGGTTGCCTCTAAATACTGCAAATGAAAAAGTTCGATATGCATCTAAAAATATATTTTTTTTGGTATTTTGAGAGGTGTGTGATGACTAGAATCTTAGTAACTCCAGAAACTATAATAATGGGTCAAATTAAGCTACTACCAAAAAAATACATTAACTCATTAACTATGTGTTGCTTTTTAAAGGTAGAATACCTTTATATCATGTCACATTAGCAAAATTTAGCTTTTCTTAGTGTACGTCTACCTCACTGAAGTAGATGTTCAACCAACGGCATCTACCTTTAAAACCCAAATTTTGATTTTTATTCATTCACTTATTTTTACCAAACCCAATCTTGATTTGCAAGTGATTTGAATTACAGGCAGCCGTGTTGGATCAAGTTCTAAGAAAAGTTCAACCTCGTGGACATCCATCAGTTAATGGAATGTGAACTTTACCAAAGCCTGTGTGATAATGCAACTATCTAAAAAATGTATAATACAACATTATCATTAGCTATCTCTTATTATTGTAAAAATCTTAAGTTATATGTCTTTTTGGTACTCTTTTGTAGTCCGTTGATATTCTCTAATTTATGTGTAATGATTAGCAAAATGAAACAACACCCCGCCGCAATGCGGCGGATCGTCGCCCACCTCGTTACCATATATTGTTATAATTTTTTTGGGTAAAATGAGATCACCCTGGTAAAATTATATATTGTTATAATTTCATTTGCGAAGAAATCGTTGCGATTACTACTTAGTGATTAACCAAGTCTAATATGGTGTTAGATATCCATATAAAATGACTACATCCAAATTAAAGTTTAAACGTTGATGATATATGGTTATAGCGATGATGACATTCAATAGTTTAATGCACTTCTCATAAACATGGTGACATATGGTTATAGAGGGGGTGAGCTTATAAGCTAACACACATAAGCACCTTTACATGAGCTAACCCCAAACACCCCATAAAATATGCTCTCCACACACATTTAAATTGATTAAATCTCGACTTGCAGGTGAAAGTTTTTCAGGTAATGAATCTTATTAGTGATCTTAAAGAACCAAATTACTCAAATGGACTATAATCTAATTTAGACACCTAATGGAAACCAAAAATGGACTCAAAACACTTTTAACATTGACCTGCACAATCTGACCCTTAAGAGCTTGTGCAGACATGAAAATGGACTCAAAACTCAAAAACCTATCAAATATAAATGAACCAGCTTTAAAATAATACAACTAAATTAACTATAGCCAAACAAACTAAATAAAAAATATTTGGAAATTTAAAACTAAATTTGACAAAAAAAATCAACTATGTGAAACACTTCTTAATATAGGACTGTTTTGATTTTTTAAAGAGTGTCAAAATTGAAGCAATTGCAAACGCATTTGGTGTGACGGAATACAACAAAACAGACACACAAAATTAAATAAATATGTTTACACCCACAGTACTATCAACAACAACAACGACATCAACAACAACAACATCACATGTTATTCTAATTAAACTTTACAAATCAACAACAAGATGAAAATAAATATATTTCAAAAAAAAAAAAAAAAAAAAAAAAAAAAAAAAAAAAAAGTTTGACTGCTATCAGAAAGCACTCAAAAATAAAATTTCAATGCCTAAATCAAAAAACCCCAAAATACAAACAAACGAAACCCTAAATACAAGTTCTTTGTAAACAATAATAATAAGGATTATGGTAACAGCAATTATACTTCTTAACCGTTTAATTTAACTTTTAATAACTTTTAACTATATATTTGTTCTACTAAATCCTAAAAATAAAAACCACAAATCAAAGTACTTACCCGCTTTTAGTCGTTTAATCGATTATGGTAACATCAATTATCGATCTTAACTTTTTCATTTAACTTTTAATTACTTTTTAGTGTATATTTGATCCACTAAATCATAAAAATAAAAACCACAAGACATACCCGTCCATCGGACGGGTTTTGACACTAGTATACATATATATATATATATATATATATATATATATACTAGTGGTCGAAGCCCGCCCAATGGGCGGGCATGACTTATAATTATTTGTTTGTTGTTTTTTGTTAGCGTAAATATGTTTTAAAAAATTGTCATAGAATATTATAAGACGATTGGTCGGGCATTGTTTTTTAATCATTTGCTTGTTGTTTATTTTAATTTTGATGGTGTTAGTAAAAGACACATTATTCATATATTATATTACTACTAATATCATGAAATTAACTACATCTAATTGATAACGACTTTTATCTGTTTCTATTAAAGGAATGGATATGAAGACACATTTCAATATAGTAATCCCATTATCGAGAAATTTTCTAAGATGCTTTGGCCGATGATCTGAACTCTACCTTTTCGTTTCTTAGAACCTCGATCTGTTGTGTGACTTTTCAGTTGTAGGTGGAGCATCTCACATAGTACCATGGTTTGGTAGTATTGATCTTTACTATGGTGACGTCTTGTTTAGTCTTCGTGTTAATTCTCTCCTTCAATAATTATCTCTATTGGTGAAATTAATGATAGTTTCGAGAATAAAACCTTATAATACGTATAATTATGACATTGGGATTTTCTATTTCTAAATAGAAAAGTAGTTTGTGGTGATTGCTTATCATAACTTTCATTGAATTATAAATTAGCCGATGGAAGATATTCACTTAGTAATTAAGCAAGAGAATAATAGGTTGGGTTTAACATATAGTTTTAATCAATATTTACATAACTTATTCCCAATTTGTTACTAATTTCAAAAGTGAAATGAAAGTCACTGAAGTAATATATGTAAGTAATAATAAAGTAATATATGAGATTTGATACCTTTTGTAATCTAATAGTGATTCAAATACACACGAACCTTGTCTACACACCTATGTAGCAATTCCTTGCGACGTTGTTTCTCTTGGGGACCAAGACTCTTCATTACCTCTAAAGTTTCCTGTTTTAAATAACACTCATTTATACATATGCATTTTTAGTGTGCTGCTACACATGTGGTCTCTTCAGTGACATGGTCTGCTCCACACATACTATAACTATGCAGTAGCCTGATCCAAACATACTTAATTTAGGTTCAAAGAGTCTCAGCATCACATGTATCCATTTATGAACTGAACAATAATGAATTAGTAAAAAAAAATCAAAAAGCCGATACCCCTGTAGCAGTTAGGATCAATAGCATTAACTGCTTAATTTTCAACCTCTTCATTTTGTTATGTAAAAAATAGCTAGTAGCACACACTGGTTGCTTAATTTTTTACTGCATTAGAATAGTCAATTATATATTAACCTATGTATAATACATCACAAATTTGGATTCAAAAGAATATAACTAACCTTCAGACTAAATGTTGCATGATCCCACACACTGAGTGTCCGTATCATGATTTACTACGCGACTGGCAAAAGCTTTTCTTATTTTAGTTTTCAAACTATAAGAAGCCAATACCCCTGAATCGAATGATTCATGAAAACAAAAGCAAACATCAGTTGTAACAATATATTGTATCCAGAATGCACTATAAAAAATATCTAAATTTCTTTTATTAACCTTCAAGATCAATACAGCTTGATCTCATAAACTCAATATCCATATCTCTACCATTACGCTATTGCCCAAAAATTGTTCTTGTAAACCACTGTAAAAAACCTCTGTCTTCCTGGATCACATAACCGACGAAACAAAATCAATAGAAGGATTTAATGTCGACACCCTCGAGAATTTAATGTCAAAATATAACAAACTAATACATGTTAAACTGTGAGCGAGCCCACAATTCCAACCACGTTTGGAGGTAACGATATATAGTCTAGTGGGTGTTTGAGAATCAGATGTTTATGCAACAAAAGTAAATTGATTGTAAACCATTTATAACATAACCACCTGACTTCATATTGCATAATGCAAGTGCTAACTCTAATATTTTTAAAAGAAATAAGCAATCCTGAAATTCTTGATTTACGAAGGGGTGTTTGGATTAACTTATTCAGACTGTGTATGGGCTTCATAATTCGATAATACCAAAACTTGATAGCTTATTTCAGCGGTGGCTTACAAATTAGTTTCAATATATTATTGTTTTTTGTTAATGTATGCCCCTGATATAGAAAATCTCAACAAAGAAAAGAAGCTTATTAAGGATTCATATAAAAAAAACACAAACAGATAATATACCTGCAACGTTGCCAAGCATCCCCTACATATGAATATCCTTATTCCACAACTTATCAACTCTCGGCAACAATGTAACCTATCCCACACATTCCTTGCATGATTAACGAACTTGCTCTTCATTTCCACATAAGCATACTTCCTCTGTCACCCAAGCTGCTCCTTTCTATCCCGCCTATACTCGAGTTGTCTTCCCAACTCTCTCTCGCTGTTAAATCTTTGAAGTGTTTTGTTATCAGCTACAGTTTTTGTAGGTTCATGACTGGCTAATAGACTGTTTTTGTTTGACATGTGAATGTGATTATTTGAAAGTTTTTTGGTTTTTTTTTATTAGGATCTGAATGCTAAGCGATTGAAAGTATTTTATTAGATAAGGCCTACATAGACTACTAATTGCCAACCATAGGCAGTTCGTCAAGCATCAATTATTATCTCGATAGGTAAAATGAGGCACATTGGTATCCAGAGATTTAGTATCTGGATAATGATTATTGGTTTTTATCTGGTAGTTGAGGAAGAAACGAAAACAAATAACACCAATAAATATGACATTCACGAACACAGAACTACCTAGGAGGACTGATATTATGGTAATCAATGTTTTCTGGTTTTTCTTCTTTACTGGAAACTGAGGAAACTAACAGTAGGAAGTTCACCTTTCCTATATTTAAAGAATGCCTTCTTACTTATAATTGATTCATTCGTCCATCCATTAGAGAGTGCAGCCTCTTCTTCTAACATTGATCATCACCATAAAGTGCCACAACACATAAACAATCATGTAAACATGAATCTTTGCATTCCTGCATGCATGCTAACTGGATCCAGTTTCACATATACAGTTCCAGTACCTGGCCAACCAACACCAGTGAGTTCCATGAAATCGAGGTCTCCCTTCAGATATGGCTCATCCTCATTACAGTTTGGAGTAAAATTCAGCTTGCAATCACCATACGGATCATTGGGATCTAACAGTGGCAAACCTAGTGGGCATTCACAATTTGGCCGGCTAGTACCATTGAGGCTGCAAAAGTTGTTAAACCCACAGGCCCTACTACCTATATCTCCAACTATATCACGACATATGTTTTCCGGCACCAACCATGAAACGCCCCCGCATGTGTTGCCTGCAGAATTCTTGGGGTGATAGTATTGAATAAAAACACCATCAAAGCCTAGAGTAGCTCTGTGATAATAATCTCCAGATGGAAGTGCATCATTTGGAGCCGTTTATAAAATATCTGATTCGGCTACTGAGTGCATTAATCTTAATCAGTTCGAGACCTGTATGTATAGTTTGTTAGCTGATACATCCGCCTTGAGAATGTAATCAGCACCCCAACGGATTTCTGACCTTAGGTAATTGAGTTGACTCACAGAGTTTATCTGTTCGGAGTACTCAATAGCAGAACTTACCTCTCTCTTTCTCATACATTCTACCTAAAAATTTCTCTTCGTGTATGGTCTCCCTCGATGGCAACTTTTGGTGCATGCTACCTAGAACAAATGCACGCAACATGAATACCATAGATATGTTTTTTCTGCTTCATATGTTATCATTTTAAACAAAATAGTATATGACCTTTGCAAATAAAGTCTGATTAGGTGATGATTATTTGGCAGAACATCCACACTTCTTACGCGCTAGGAATGCCCAACCATGCTTACAGTTGGACTGCATGCTGCATATACAACATTTTGATAAATGCGTCTGTTTGTTAGAGATGTGTAGCCTTAAAGAGGTAGTCTTACAAATAGTCGTGAAAATGATAAATGCGAATAATATTTTGAAGACGAATAATAAAATAACTAACTTTTCCATACGGCATTCGAGATACTTCTTCGAAAGATGTCGGCATATCTCAGATTTATGGCCTGATGTTTTCAAGCAACTTATATATTCTTTCTTTAACTGCATATTATCACCAAATAATTAAATAAAATGCTGGACGTGCTTTGGAGATGCTAATTTTCAGGACATTATTAAAGTGATGTTACCTCGTGACATAAGTGCATATGGTCCAACGGAAATACTCCTTTCTCTGGTGGTACTGGCCGTGCTCCTCTGTTCCCTCCAAACGCTCCACCTTACAGTTACAAATACGATAAATAATAGTAACACGGATACTCAATATCAAAACTGAAAGTGGAAAGAACCCGATCCCATTAAACACGTCCAACAATGATTTAGACTCTCGGCTTGCAGTAACAAAGTACTAAGCTTAATAATAACTTGATGGTTTCAAAACTGATCTAAGTGATACAGGCATGTTTAGAAAGGTAAATTTCTCTTACGATAACACAATTTGCAACGCTAATTAGCTGTTTCTGCTATTTCTTATAAACATAGTAATTTCATTAACAATATCCAACTCAACTCAGGTTTTTAATCAACTTCAACATCTCATCAAATGATACAGATTTTGGAGGGCCACATAACCACCAATTCGACAACATGTATCGCTCTTGTGGCTCTCCATTACATATTCAGATTGTTTTGCCATCAAATTCCTAAAAGACAAGTTGTGAATTATGGAGTAAATGGTGGTCTATATCACACAAAATGTAAAATTAGAATAAGAGAGACATATATATGTACCTGCACTCATCCGATGAGACTTCTTGTTGTTGTTTATTCAGATTTTCCGTTCAGGTAACCAGCGACTGGAGACTATATTCTATCTAATGGTGGGCTTCATTTAATGTTTTCAGATTTTCCCAACACTACTGATGCAAATTGTTTTGACGATAGTTATACGAACTGATGCAAATTGTTTCTATCTAATACTTCTTTGTCCATTTTTTTTAATATTTGTTTACATATGATGCACGTGTCAAACACATAATTATGATTACACAATCAGACCCTACCTTGCTTATCGCTATCATTTTCCTTAGAGAATGCAGGTGAAGCTGAAACTGTATCACCAAGCTGATGTTATGGCTCTTATAGCAAACATCTTGATACTTGAAGCGGTTCCAAATCTATCGTCAAGCATATTGATGACTTGAGAGATCTCATATTGTGGTGGCACGATAAGAGAGATCAAACTCCTTTCATTTCCCCCTCTTATCACTTGTCTCACTTCAACACCCATGTCCATGATCACTATAGAGAATCATCCAACTCGCTTGTATATAGACCCTGAAAGCTACAACTATGAGTATCTATAATTCTATATATTAAATTATTAATGGGCTACATATCTGAGATAAAGAAACTACATTGACATCATCGAAAACTATTGCATCTTTACTAACTTAATACGGTTAAGAGCCTAAAAGCTTTAATAAATCAAATTAATAGATAACATACAATGTATGTGAAGTGACCACTCATTGTGAAGAAAATGTAATAGCAACTTTGATACCAAGAACGATGACTACTGGTGTATGCCCAATTAACTTTCATAAGCTGTCCAAACCTGCATATGTATGTATTTTTAGAGGCAATTCATGAATGACATCAGGTAGACAATATGAATGCATATACATGTTGATGTATGTGCTGGTTCCCATGCTGCTAAGCCACCATTTTTGCTCTATATCATCATCAATGCAAAACAAAAAGATTGTCAAGGTTTACCAAGTTTAAAATTCTAAAGACCGATTGCATATTTCTGTGTGTAGTGTATATCTATTTCATCTTACACAACCTTGAGATGGAGTGACGAAGAGCAATAAGAAACCTATCTTACCTGTAAGGAAAGTATTATGTTGAGAGCATCACTAAGTTGCTCGTGCTGCAACTTTTGGCCAACAATTTCTGTGGGCATCGTAGACAATATGAGGCAACACTGAAGATTGAAGGTAAGTAGACAAAGAGGGGTGGCAATTCTGTTTTATTTGATTATTTGCCTATAGAAAATTTTATATTATATACATACCTTCAATCCTTCAGTGGTACAGTCCGAAAGTTGCCATCCATGGTCTGGTCATAAAAATCATAGACGAAAATAAATTATAGCAATACTAATGTGGAATAACCCAATCATAAATTGTCATAAGCTTTAAATCCTTGATGAGTTGCCAATCCTTTATAGAAAATTTTCGTGTAAGTACGGACTATTCAGTAACATTACATCTTTCTACTTCTAAATGTGTAAATTTGACAGTAAGAGATGAATAAGATTACCTTATGCTCAGTCCTACAAAGACCGACCAGGGTTAGTAATAATCTGTCATAACAGACCTGTCAAACACCTAATGAAAAAATTACAATAAACACAGACACAATGAAAAAGTCAATCCACCAAACCCTAACAACTCAGTTGGCACTATAACGGCTTTCATACAACTCTATATATACTCAATAATCACTACAAAACACTGGTTAACACGCGCATATAGACATACCCTAACAATTATATTGGTAACTATAACCGCTTCAACACAGCATTTTGTAAACTGAAAAAATTACCACCAAAGACCTAAATTGCAACAGCGTGGATACAGCAGTACACAACAATTCAACTAAATCTTACAATTCAATCAGTGGTAAAAGAGCATCAGCACAACAATACATATACACAACAATCACCGCATGGATACAACAATACGTATACATGACAATTGACAACAACCATAAACAGACCTATTTACCCTTCAAACTGTAACAGCGTATCCACGACTCCTAACAATTCCATCAGTACTATAACAACTTCACTACAATATTAAATATACTCAACAATAACAACAAAACAGACCTAGTTCAGTCGATACAATAGCTGCAAATCTGCAATGATCAGAAACAAATAATGATACTCAAGACAACCGAAACACGAATATGTCAATAACCTGTAGTGTCCACTTTTCCAAAGAGTCAATGCTTCAAGAGGCTGTATAATGACACATTGGTGATAAACTGATCATAAAGGTTTCAAGCCAAATTACTCAATGTACAATATGACAAAAGTTTAGAAGATCAGTGTGACATACCTGGTTTGATGTACATGTGATGAAGAAAACACAAAAAAAAAATATAATGAACCTATATATAATTTTTATGGATCATTAGATGAGATTGTGAGGGAAAAAGGATATTAGGGTTTTTGAGAAAAAAATTTATGAACCGTATATAATTTTTATGGATATGTTTAGTTTAGGGTTACCTAAGTTGTAGGGATTCTCCTACATAGTTGCATAGATTTATTATATGATTCCAATAAAATTATAGCCATTTATATATTATAGTATACAACATAATTATCAAAATAACTTGTTGCCTAAGTGGTAAACACACAAGTTATTTATCAAAACAACCAAGGTTCAATCCTTGCAAGGAACCTTTTTTATAAACAATTTTCAAAAATCTTTAAAAAAAATTCCGAAAATTACAAAAAAAAAATAATAAAATTCGGAAAATTAAAAATTAATTGCAATTTTCAAAAATCTTTAAAAAAATTCCGAAAATTACAAAAAAAAAAAAAAAAAAAAAAAAAAAAAAAAAAAGGAAAATTAACAATTAATTGCTTAGTTGGACCAATAATGCTTATGTGGCATAAAAATGATTAGGTGGCATTGAGTTGGCATTGAGGTGGCATTTACGGATATCAAGAATTTCGTTTATCTCGTGCTCGTTCGGGCTCGAGCCCGTTTGGCCGTTGCTCGTTCGGACTTGAATATTTGTGTAATGTGCTTTATTATTTGTATTAGTGACATTTAATAATTGTGTTTGAGTAGGTTGTACAATATGTTTGATAATTTGTATTTCTTATGTAAGGGGTGTTTTAATAACTGCATTAATTGTATTTATTGACCAGTTAATTAATTGACTACATTAAATGTCTTGACCACATTATTGTCTTGTTAATTTCTTATTATAGAAATGTTTTTTGTCTTATTTTTTTAAGACTTCTAAATATAGATGTCCTAAATACATTATAAAGTAGTATAGATATATATATATATATATATATATATATATATATATATATATATATATATATATATATATATATATATATATATATATAGTTAGGATCAAATAAGAAGTAAAATTAAAATAAGAATGATAAGAAGAAACCACAACCACTCATTTCAGATGCACCTACAAAAATATATGCATCTCCCCTTAAATTTCTCCCTCCTATTTGAAATGTTTGGCTAGAAATTCTTCTTATTCTTCTTATTTTAGTTTTTCGTCTTACCGGATCTCTATATATATATACATATATATATATACATATATACATATATATATATATACATATATATATATATACATATATATATATATATATATATATATATATATATATATATATATATATATATATATATATACTAGTTTTCGAAGCCCGCCCAATGGGCGGGCATGTCTTATAATTATCGTTGACATAATTTGCTATAGCGAAAGAAGGAGGGTAATCGTAAAGAAGGAGTGCAACTAAGGTTGAACTTTTCGACCTTGATGTGTGGGTCTTTAGAGGCAAGAAGATTCGTGAAATATTGACTGAATCTCTTAGACCGCTCTTTAGACCGTTTTTGACGTTGATATTATTTGTCATCAAAGTCAAGATTGGTGATTAAGGCCCGGAAAGGCTTCAATCTATACCTCTATATATGGGCCAGTGAGAATTACCTTGTGACACCACTTAGACCAAGAGGAATCATGTAGATGGTTGAGTATGGAATTTACATGTAAACCATTGTCTTATCTTATGAATAATCAAACTGAAATTGAAGTACGCCTGATTGGATATTAGTAGCAACTACAACATGTGTACGTGTATTGGTATTATCGACCGATGGAAACGACATTCATGGGGCTTAGATCAACAATTGGTTGTTACAAACCACATGTACCTTTCCTTCAATATTGTTTGATACATGTATACAGTTACCGTTGGTGTTGTTGTAACTTTAGTGCCGCGTCATGGCTATTCACTGCCACATCATAATTGATATTGCATGGATAGCAACGTCAATGATTCCTCAATAATCATTATTACTCAATTCAAAGTGACCATTTAACACAATAATATCTATTCAAGAGAGATAGGAAACATCATTCATATATTGAAGCGTACATGTATTCATAAAGAATCAAGACAAGTTGTTATTGCTAACCCTTGAATTAGGCCCAGGTTATAACATTGACGATAAGCACTAATGTACAAATGGTTGGAGTACGCAATAACATAATGCCTAATTTCTACCCATGAGTTGTTAATGTGGTTGCAAAGCGGTTTCATTGGTGATGGCTCAAGTAGTGACATGTGTTAGCCATGCTGCTATAGTCACTGTTCTAAAAAGCATGTGCCTAGACTATAGACTTAAAACTAATCTTTGGGCCCTTGTGTTGTGATGGTTGAGTCTCATTGACGTTCTCAGAAATGACGTTATTTCTAATACAACTATAACATCCTTATGAAATACATATGTTGTTTAAAAAAAACCATAAACTCAAACAACATATATTAATAACAAAAACAATTGAAGTACAAAATAAAAAAAGCAACATTAGCTTCAGCAGGCGGGGTTGCAAAACTATCTCGACGGCTTATGGTGAGTAACGATAGCCAACTTGTATCCAGAGAGTGCAATATGTAATACATTGTGTGTTAACAAACAATACACAATACAATTTGAAAGTTTATATAACATGTGCATTACTAAAGTCCTTATCTCCTCGAACATCATTAACAATGAGTACCCCTTTCTTCCATTTAGCAAACGTTTCTATGTCATACATTTCTCTGAGACATACGTATCAACAACTATGGGGCTTAGAAAAGTATCGCCAACAGGTCCTTCATATTCGATGCCCCATTTAGAAATTCTGTATGCCCAATAGGAGAACTTCTTTGAGCTCTTGTCTACATAGTATAGAAAATTTGTTTCTTAAGAATAAATAAAAGACATGTGTTGTCGTAGTTACCTTGAACCTCTATTGAAATTGAGAAGATATTTGTTGGTGTTTAACCCAAGGCATACACAAAATCAAGACAGAAACAATACGCAAAATGCCTGGTTGAAAGCTACCTCATAGTTATTTTTCTATCAAGTAAAAGGCAAAACTATAATATAAGATTTACAATACTGTACTAAATTATTACTAATGGTAGTCTTTTGGGTCTAAATCGATCTTCAGCGTGCTATATTCTCATATTTATGTACCTTTACCTGGATGGTGTTTCTAATGGTTGACTATTCAATGCCGAATTTGAAGGATTAGATGATGCTAGAGTACTGTTTTCTTGAGCTACTGGCCCGTCCCACTGTGGATCTGCATCAGCTGGCTCAATAACATGAACAGAACCGTCATTCATTCCAAGAGAAAATTGGTTTTGATCGGATGGATGTGCTGCAATGACCATAGGATATGTTGTTTTGCTATCATTAAAAACAAAAGTCATGATTAGAGGTGGTGATTTTGACACACTTGGTTTTAAATGAGATGTTTTGAGTTGAATCTTATCTTTAACGGGTGATACGGGTAGAACGGTTCAACACTATAATTTAACATAGAGCAGAGGGATCATTTGTGTAATTTTATTATTAGGAAAGTTCGAATATTAATGATCTCATATATCCAACTGATCGAATGTTGTATTTAAATGCTTGCAACTACTAATATATAATAATATAGTTTTTGTTATCACATATTTGATAAACTACTTATATAATTTAAAGAAATGGACCATAAACTGTTTGTGGGACAAACCAACCAGCTTGAACCGACCGTGTTGCCATCTCCGGTTGCAAATTAGATGGAACAGTGACTAAATTATTAATGGTATTTATATACCAGCAATTTCGGTGCCCCCATAGTACAAATTAGTAGCATCAACAGCCGGATATACGCCCTCTCCATGCTACCAAATAGTTTCAAAGAAGCTATCCATGGAGTGGGTTCATGTAATTTACGGATGGTGGACATACCTATGATCGTGGTAATGTATTTAAACCACGACTATTTCTTTCATATATTTAAAATTGAGATGGCATGTGTTCTCAACTAAAAACAAATAATAATAATGATAAACTATTATGGCTTTTGAAATGAATGTAAGCACCTCCAATAAGTCATTAGCCTGATTAGCTGTGTCATTAAGATTGGCCCCTGGAAGATGAACTTTTTCTCCATTCCCACTTTCAAATGCACCACCACCTGCTGCTACTCGTCTAAGTAATTCGTTCCTACTTTCTTTCTGAGGGGTTCGACATAGCAGCCCAACAACTTGAACCTACACACACATAATAGTATAAAAATTGTTCAAGTTGTATGAAATAAGTAGAAGAAACTGCTGATAGTGGAGCATGAATACTCACATGTGGGGGGCACTTTTTGGTAAGATGCGATAAAACCGTCTCCTTGATTACCTCCAACAGAGACTTCCGCTGAAATTATTCGATCAAGCTTGTTATGACTTATGACCCATACTTTAGCTATAACTGTTTAATATGAAAGCCAGATAACGAAAACTTTGTAAAATAACCTTATCATCGTCATTCTTTTCAGCAAGTTGAATCATGTAATCTAGGGCCATCATGAAGCCTGCCTCTATCTGATCAACCCGTTTCCCAATCACACCTTGTGCAGCCAACAATACTGCCAACTCCTCCGATTCTTCGTCCATTTGTAAAATAAACGCGTTTTTTCTTTTCCAGATCATGAATTTATATCATTTCCATTGAAAAATGCGGATTCAGTCATTGCCCTGTACGACTAAGCATCTGAAATCAGAAGCTACAACAAAAAAAATGTGCAAAAAGACCAAAACAAACAGAACAGAATCCATATCTGAGTATCAACTGAAACTAAAACTGCATCAATTTAATTTTTCCACCACTTCAAATATAATGAAATCACAGAACATAATCAGATCAGCTTGTTTTCTTCTCAAGCCAAGTATCGATACAACTTTTTATCTTCTTTGTCCCTTTCTAAGAACTCACGTTCAATAAGCGATTCGATTCTTTTCTTTATAACTATAGGGTTCGGCAAGAATCTCGACTGAAGTTGCTTTGTAACCTCTGCTACAACATTTTTGTGGTCAAGCACGCGTCTTGATTTCATGATTCTAACAATCGCTGCCTCAATCTGTGGCTTTATGTCCTCCTCCACCCTCTGCCTCGTTTCTTGCTTTTCAGGTTCAGACTCTTTCTGTGCCGCCACCATTCCGATCTTCACCTTGTAAAATTTGCTAGAAAATTTTTCATTGAAGAAAAAGATATCATTTTCACTGATATCTTTGCTCATGGGTTTTTTTCTCAAAACATTCTTTCCCTTTGCACAAGCCAATGACTGCAAGCACCGTTTCAATTCCACTCTGGGTATCTCAACCGCCTGTTCAATTTCTCTGTAACTCAACTGATCTGCATCGTTGAATTGCATCAGAACACACATTTGATACGTTGAAACATTAAGCTCATGCTTTACACCTTTGGAAAAAGTTGCTTTGATATCAGCAGAACCCATGTTTGTTTGCCATGTTAATTTTCTTCCATTGTGGGTCCCGAGGTAATACTTTTTAAACTTATCACATACAGAGAGGATTTCGGGAGGAAGGTTGCACGTGGTGGTTAATTGAGTGGGCCATGACCCGGTAGTGAGAACATGTACAGAGAGTGTGGGTCCATCTGCTAACAGATGTCTCATGGCTTCATAAAACCCTGTCATCGCTTCTTCAGACGTTTTCATGTCAGTGAACATCCCTTCCAGCTTTGAGGTAAATTGATATCCGCATTCCGTTTTAGCTTCAGTATTAAGCTTCTCTCTGCATCTTCAGATACACTCTTACCCGAAAGAAGACGTTTTGCCAAATGTTGTTTGTAATACTTTTCAAATACATCTTTTTCCTGAAGATAACAGAAAATCATCATCACTTTGTCTATAATCTGTCACTGAAAAATAAAATCAGGTTAAATGCTAGTGCTGAAATTGGATACGTTAGTAATCACTATGTTATTCAACTTTTGTAGCTGAATTTTGTTCTAAATTAAATAAGCTCAAAAATTTCGAGTTTGCCTTTTCTTCCTGGGAGCGTGACAGTAATGAAAATATGTTACACATTACCTCAAACGCTGTACACCAGATGCTATTGGCCGCAATTGTATATCTAAATGTTCTATGAAAGGCCGTACACCAGATGCTATTGGCCGCAATCTGGCAAACATGATAAGTAATTAAACCTTTATATTAATGTCATAACTTTCTAATCACTCTGAGAATTACTTCTTACTGGTTTTAAAAAACCCGTACCCGACCAGCATGACATCACCTAGAGGGTTAACTATATGGTACGAACCTTGTACAGGCCGAACCATGCCATGGTTGCCCTCGCTTATTTGACTTACCCCAAAATCCAATGTCTAACTCTTTTGCAGATTAGACAAGTAGAGCATGACAGACCTCGCCACAAAGTGATTCAAAGAAGAGTTTGACATCTGCCTGAGTAACCTGTTCAAATAAAACAAATCACATACATGGCATTATACTAACGATTATCAAATGTACTCACAACTAAGAAAGAAATAAAATACCTTCTTATCGATGTTAATACAATAGATAGTTCTTGCACACATTTCCCTTTCATCTCCTGACTAAAACAATGTTTACATCAGTAAAACTGCATATGCATAGTTTATTGAAGCTTCATAAATCACAAACACCGTTTAAAAATTCCTACCCGGGGTAAAAAAGTAGGATTTACTGGTGCAATCGCAGTCTTTGAAGGCAGTACTCTAACAGGGTAATATCCTAGCATAGTTCCACTTAGACTCAATGCATTTCTTGCACCTTCTGCAATATACACAAGAAGATGTAACCCGATAAAAAACTAAAAAAATTATACGTTCACCAAAAAATTTTGCAAGCTTATATTGACATACCCTCATCCGTGAACTCTATAAAGGCAAATCTAAGAACAGAGTTAGGGTCACCACATACACGGCAATCCACAACCTATTCAGTGATATAAAGAAAAAGGTTAAAATGTCAGATTTTTTTTCACAAGCAATATCACGCAAAAACCAAAGGAATATTGAAAAATATATTTTTTACCTGCCCACAATTGATGAAGAGGGCTGCAAGTTGTTCCTCAGTTACCTAAATCCAACAAACCCAATAAAGTAAATACATATCAAAACTTGTAGAAGATAGTTAGAAACAACAATAAAAGCAAAGATTTATGTAGCTCTATACCTGGTGCTCATGCATTGATGTATGGGATGATCACACATGGGTAAAGACCAACATAGAGTACCTATACTATTGGCTCACATCTTTTACATGTCATATATTAAGGTTCATAGTGACTTTTTAGTTTTTCATATTTACAGATTGCTTCATACTCACGATTTCTAAGATGTAAAATATTGATGTATGTCACTCATATAAAGCCTATGTGACTGACTAATGATAGAAAAAAGGTAAATACATAGCAGCCTTTTCCAAATCAACATCCTTAGCAAGCTTCATATACAAAACACATTAAAAATCATTAAAACCCTAAAATTGATGGAGTTTTCTCCATGGAGAGAGTTCTAATTATTTGGGTGAAGAGTAGGGTTCCTGTGACAAAAATAAAAGACGTATTAAGCTCAATTACAATTTATGCATGACAATAACAAAGCTAAAGAAAAAATAAAAACCCTAATTTGTTGTAGGAAGATAGAAGTACCTTGTCACCATCTTTTAAAAATCTCTAATCGTACCTAGATACATATTACCAACAAAGAAGAGAATAACCTGCACATCAAATCAGAAAACAAAAAAACATCGTGTGTGATGAGATGAATGAGTGATATTAGGGTTTTGGAAAAAAAAATACCGTATAATTTGTTGTAGGGATTCTTATAATTATGTTTTTGTAGATAAATACATACCTTTTCAAACTAATCAAAATGGTCAATGATTAGTTGTAGAGATTTATAAGTTTGGTTTTCCATGTTATAATCAAAATAATTTGTTACCTAAGTGGTAAACACACAAGTTATTTATCCAAATAACCAAGTTACAATCCTTGCAAGACCACTTTTTTATAAAAAAATTTCAAAAATATTTAATAAAATTCCTAAATTTAAAAAAATAATTATTCTAAATCCGAAATTTACAATTAAAAAATATTTAATAAAATTCCGAAATTTACAAAAATAATTATTCTAAATGAAATTTACAATTAGTGCTTAAAAAAAATGGATTAATAGTTGGATTATTAAATTGCTTAGGTGGACATATAATGCTTAGGTGGCATGAAAAATGATTATGTGGCATTGATGTGGCATTGAGGTGGCATTGAGGTGGCATTAATGCCAAATGCCTCCAGTTATATATATAATATATATACTGTCTCTTATACAC
>BPTQ01000008.1:140621732-140678236 GCA_019973895.1 Chrysanthemum seticuspe
ATCCCAAAGTTTTCTTTAATCCCAGAATGTATTTATTTGAATTTTTAATTTTAATTTGTAACATATGCCGTATGGAAATCAGTAGAGCGAACAAACAAGTTTAGTTAAAGTACTTAAAATCGCACAATTCCCTTATTATCAAGGGTAAAAGACATAAAATAGCAACGTACTTTCCAAATTTTACAGAGTTGAAACACTTACTTTTTTATTATCAACGATTCCTATCAAACTTTCAAAAAGTGTTCTGACTTGAACAAAAACTTGTCTTATTTTCCACGTGTAACTCCACGTGTATTAATTAAATGTATATTATCCTAGTCATAAAAAAAACACGTCAGGTTCCCGCTTATAAAGAAACCCCCAATTCATTATTCCGTCATTTCTCACTTTATTAAAACATAACCCTAATTTCTAATCTCAACTTTTACACGCTAAAATTCATGAAATTGATTTGAACAAACAAGCGAGATGACTAAAGGTATGCCGTATACAATGTTTAATTTTAATTTTTAAGTTTATTTATGTAAGACCCTAATTTCTTTTGAAACCCTAATTTTCAGGTGAACCGAAGAAGAAAAAATCAAAGAATGGTGTTTTCACTATTTATGTTAGGTACGATGGCATGTTTACTGGTGGACCTTTGAGATACTCACAAGGTGATTTGAAAGAAATATCAGATGTGGATTTTGAAGGTATGTCCTATGAAAACCTTGTGGAAATACTGAAGAGGTTATTTTCAAGTAGTCATTTTTATAGGTTGTATTATTGTAAAACGAAAACCCCATTGAAGTTAGGTATAAAGGAACTTAAGTCTGATAATGATGTTTCTGAAATGTTGAAAGCTGGTTATGAGAATGGGTATAAGATGGATATTTACCTTGAACACATTGACTATGATGTTTTAGATTTACTTGAGATGGAAGATAAGGATGAAAATGTAGAGGATAGTGATGATAACTATTCTAGTGATGACTGTGAGGAAGTAGATTATGTTGACTTTCAGAATGAGGTTGATGATGTAGTAATTAAGGATTTTAGTACAAAAGATTCTTTTCTAAATAAGCTTTCTGGTGATAAGGGTTTATTTAGGAGTTATGTTCACATACAAGTCCCTGTAAGACAACAAGAACCAGAAGAAGATCTTGACCAACACACAATAGACCCTGTTTTTAAGGTTAAAAAAGGTGTAGTTTATCCAAGTTTTAACCCTGATATACCTTGGAATAAGATGGAACCAATCTTAGGTATGAGGTATGAGGACTCTCAACAGCTAAAATTTGCTTTGACCAACTATGGTGTAGCAAATGGCTATCAATTATGGTACATGAAGAATGATTGGAGGTCTGTTTTGGTATACTGTGGTAGGAATGTTGATGAGGGTAGATGTGCAGGTAAAAAAGGTAACAAAGATAGGTTGATGGCAAATGAGAAAAAAGCTCTATTAAAAAAAGGTGAAAATGTTGTGAGCAATAAGGTAAAAAAGAAATCAGTTAAGAAGAAACCACTGAAGAAGAGGGTTAGGGTTGAGAATGATTGTGGAGAGGGTACAAGTAAAGGAGGGAACAAGAAGGTTTTAGCTCTCAAGAAGGGTAATTGTTGTCCTTTTAGACTATATGCTTCATGGATGTCTAATGAACACTCCTTTCAAATAAAGTCCCTTATACCTGATCATAAATGCTCAAGGAATTACAACTTGGGTGCTCTTGTGAACTATAAGTGGATTGCAGGCCAATATGCAAAAGAAATCATAGCTGATCCTGAAATTCCTTACAGAAAAATGAAAGAGGACATTAGAGAGAAATTTATGATACATGTCAGTTTAGGTCAGTGCAAAAGGGCAAAGCAGAGGGCATTATATGATCATGAAGGTGGTCTAATAGAGCACTACAGTAGGCTATATGAGTATAGGAATGATATTTTAGAAACCAACCCTGGGTCTACATGTAGGTTGGATGTGGATGAGTCTTCTAATGGCAGTGTGTTTTTCAAAAGGATGTATATTTGTTTCAAAGGGGTAAAAGATGGATGGTTAGCAGGTTGTAGGAAGGTAATTGGGCTTGATGGGTGTTTCTTGAAACATACCTGTAGGGGTGAATTACTGACAGCTATGGGAAGGGATGCAAACAATCAAATGTATCTCATTGCCTGGGTTGTGGTGAAGGTAGAAAATGCAGAGAATTGGGGTTGGTTTATGTCTCTACTACAAGATGATCTTTCTTTGAATGATGGCCAAGGCATTACAATAATATCAGATTCACACAAGGTAATATTTATTTACACTACAGTTTAATTACAATTACAATTATTGTTAACTAGATTCTCATAACAGTATGTTTTAATATGAATCAGGGTTTGCTTGATGCTGTGAGTGATTGGTTGCCACATGCTGAGCATAGAAAGTGCACCAGGCATTTGTATGCTAATTTCAAAAAGAAATTTACTGGTGTTCATTATCAAAGGTTGTTCTGGACTGCTGCATCAAGTACATTAGAACAACAATTTGAGTTCTACATGGAAAAAATAAAACAGATTGATCAAAATGCTTACGATTATCTGATTAAAATAAACCCCAACTCCTAGAGTAGAGCATTCTTTCAATTGGACAGAAAATGTGTAGCATTTGAGAATGGAATCTCAGAGAGTTTTAACAGAGCAATTATGGGGCCAAGGTCAAAACCTATAATAACTATGTTGGAAGACATTAGGCTCTACATAATGCAAAGGTTGGTGGCCATGAATAAGAAAGCATTCTCTTTGGAAGACACCATCACACCAAGTATAAGGAAAAAACTGGAAATGTTGGAAGATCAACAAAGGTATATAGAAACATATTAATATAGTTATCACTTTCAATCACACTTTATCTGTTTTAATTATTGTTGTATTTCTCAGGCATTGGCATGTATATCCTAGTGGTTTCCAAGTACTTGAAGTCAGGAAAGGAGATGAGAGTTATGCTGTTAATCTACTAAACAAGGTATGTTCTTGTAAGCATTGGGAATTATGTGGGGTCCCTTGTGTTCATGCTGTAGCAGGCTACATGCATTTGAGCAAAGAACCTGATATAGGTGTTAGTCATTGGTACAGTCAAGATACTTGGTTTAGTGCATACCAGTTTTCAATTAACCCAGTTTGGGGATCCAATAATTGGAAAAGGACTAATGATGCACCACCATTACCCCCACTAGTTAGAAAGATGCCTGGTAGACCACAAAAGGCAAGAATCAAAGCACCAAATGAAAGTAACTCTAATCAAGTTAGTAGGGTGGGCAGAAGTATGACTTGTACTAATTGTTGGCAAAAGGGCCATAACAAGGCAGGCTGTAAAAATGCCCCACAACCTAAACCTGAGACTGTGAAAAAACAACCAGGAAGAAAAAGAGATACTGGAACTGGTTAATGTGCATCTAGAGCTGGTAGGGGTGGTATAGGTAGCAGAGGTGGTAGGGGTGGTAGGGGCGTTGGCACAAGTGGGAGTGGTAGGGGTGTTGGTACAAGTGGGAGTGCTAGTGGTGTTGGTACAACTGGGAATGCTAGTGATGGTATAGGTAGCATGGCTGCAACTGGGAATGAAGATGTTGATTTAACAGAAAATCAGGTATTTATTTTAACATCCATGATAGTAATTAATATGCACATGTTAAACAACTTTTTTAGTAATTATTTACTTGTCATACAGAGATACCAACAACAATTGGATGAAGAAGCATTTAGAGAATGTATGGAACAACAGTTTCAAAAGGAGAAAGAGATGGCTGAGAAAAAAAGACAAGAAGAATTTTTTGAAAAAAAGCAGTTGTTTGATGAGCATGGAATAGACATGGACATGGACATGGAAGAAGGACCTTATAACAGAGTCATTCCACAGCAACTTGTTCTTGCAAACATTCATCCAACCCAAGAATCTGTGATACATGATGCACAAGATCTACCAACATCACCAGCAGCATCAGTTGATACAACCACATCAACACCAAAGGATACACCAAAGAAGACCAGGAACATGAACAAGTGGCTCCAGAAATCACTTGTCAATGGTCAAAGGATTTATCACAAGAATCGTGGCAGATCTGAAAGAATCCAAAAAATGCAGATGAGCAAAGCATATCAGTTTGACCAAGAGGGAACTGGTTCTACTCCTGATAAAGCATTTGGAGTATCTGATTCTGAATAACTATGTTTTCATTGTCTGTAATGAATATTTAGGAACCTAAACTGCATATTTGTTGGTTTAATTTTGGACAGTAATGGTGGACCAAAAAAAAATGGCAGTAGTGCTAGACACAAAAGCATGTGAGCACATGCTTTGTGGTATCTTTTGTAATGACCATGTGGGTTGCTTTTGACCATCTTGAAAGAATCAATATATGCAGTATTTTAGTCATATTTGATGCTTCTCTTTTATGCTTTTCTCTTTATCCATATGCAGCATTTTAGTCTCATTTGGTTCTCTTTATACATATGCAGTATTTTCATTTGGTTCTCTTTATTGCCATTGCAACACATTATAGACACTGCTTATCTTTTGTGCTTTTGCACTTGAATATGTACAATGTCATTGCAAAGCATTACAGATACTGCACTTGAAACATCATGGATAGCAACTTATATGATCTATCAACAACTGATGTATAGCAAAACATTACATTTCATTACAAGATGATCTTTCTTTGAATGCTTTTGACCATCTTAAAACATTACATTTCATTACATACCCAACTGATCTACTAAACTGATCTGCTACAACCAAAATACATCAAACCTTACCTTACCCTATTACATTAAAACATAAACCAAGCCAATACAATCATGATCACAATTGACTTCCAAATTAAACAACTTTTTAGACTTTTCTTCAATTGAACCTTTAGTTGCTCCATTTCAACAGCAAGAACATGAACTTTTTCTTGGCTGCTTACTTCTTTTTGCACTTGAACCCTTTGATTTGGAGTCAAAGCCCTATACATCTCATACAAGTAACCTTTGTACCAATCATTATCTAACTCAGGATCATACCAATCCCATTTTGTACAATTCCTTACACCTGTTTTCTGCAAATAACAATGTATAAGCTTACCATAAAAGAGTTAAACAGGGAAGATTCAAGCTACTTACATATCTGTTAGGGCAACAAACAAAACGCCTAGCAGGGTTTGATGGGGTCCAAGAGGTGAGAGACATGACAGGAAGCTCGCAATTGCACTCATTTGGAAGGTTACCATGCTTTGAAACATTGGAAGAAGATGACGACATCAAGCAATTAGGGTAGAAATTAGGGTTTATGAATTGGGGATTTGTTTTTAAGAAATGGGGATAATGTTTCAATTAGGTTAGAAACTGGAAATGAAGAGGGTCAAGTGTTTATGGATCATACGGGTCGGATTATTATAGCTGGGTATCAATATTACGTGGCAATTATTAAGAATTAAAATAAATAAAAATAACACGTGGAATATACATATGGAAAGTTGTTGATATCAGGACAAAGAAAATAAGTTTTGATGGCTTAAATGTTGATAAAAAAGTAAGTGTTTCAACTCTGTAAAATTTGGAAAGTTCGTTGCTATTTTATGGCGTTACCCTTTAAAATTTGCGAAACCTAGGTGATACACTTTGATTAGAAGTGTAAGGTGTATCAGATTTTTGTATGTGTATCATGTTTTGGAATATTTATTAGTGTATTGTGTATCAGGTGTATTACTAATCCAAACTCATGTATCATTTGGCTATTAGTTGCGAAAATGTTAATTTGTATTAAAATATTATTTTTATGTGTATTATTGCTAAATTTTTTATTTATAAATGTTTTAGTTGTTTTTTAAACTTGATCTTATTTTTATAACTTTAAGTTTGATCTCACGTTAACCATCCCCTATATATATATATATATATATATATATATATATATATATATATATATATATATACTCCCTCCGTCTCAAAATTATTATAATGAAAGAAAAATTACAAAGTTTAATAAAAGTGATGTCATTTTAATTTTCAAACACTTAAATAGAATATTTCTAACTATATTCTCTGGTTTTAACTTAAAAAAGAAAGTAGACAATTATTTTGAGACATCCTAAAAAGGAAATATGAACTATAATTTTGAGACAGATGGAATATATACTACTCCCTCTGTCTCATATTAAGTATCCACTTTAACATTTTTTAGTTTTTCTTTTTCAACTTTAACCGTTTTATTTATGTTATATAATATTTGATGAAAATTATACCAATAAAAATACATTTAAAACCTAATTTATTTATATATTTTGCATCAAATATTATATAACACAAATAATAGAATAAATCAAAGTAAACACTTAATATGATACGGAGATAACAACATTTAATCCGTGAACACATATTAACAAAACCATTTATTTTAGAGAAAATTACCAAAAGGGGCCAAAAATCCAACCTTGATCCATTATATAGTCATTTTCAACATCCTTTTCCCAAAATTGCCATGCTCAACTGATCAACTGCTCGACTTCATTCAAATTTTGACACATGTCATTCCTTTGGCTGCTCAACTGCTCGACTCCACCCAATTTTTGATACGTGTCATTCTTTTTTTTTGGGTAAAGGGGAGTAATCATGCACCCTGGTAAAGTATATTAACCAAAAAACATTGAAGTGCAACGGATGAGAGTGAGTCCCTCATCTTAGTCCCTTAGGACACTTACCTAACCACTATATAAGAATAACAGGCCATTCTTATAACTTACAAATCCAAATACAACTAAATGACTAAAATTAAATATACAATACATCATAACTCAAATAAACATTCAAGTCTTCCTAGTCATCTTAGCGATCCAGATCATGCACATGAAGAAACCCATAATCAAGTTTCCCCGCCTTCCAAATGCTCATTCCAAACCAAATCCAATTGCGTCTTCTATTAGTATTATGCATAAAGCATAATCTAATAACCTAATAAGAGTGCAATCCATAGCAATTTGGATTTGAGACATAACAGGGTATAAGCGACCCTATCTTCCAACATATAATAACTTGACCCAATCTTCAAAAGAATACGCGTGAGTCCCATGAAGACAACCAACGATCAAGTCATATGCAACAACCATAATGGAGCATGACATGACATCATATGCAACAACAAAGATAGGACATGATTAAGCAGCAAAAGGACAAAGAACCCTCGCCAAATCTGTTGCATGCCAACAATGCTCCAAAAGAACCAAGATCACCACTTGACTTCCAGCAACAGTTATCAATCAACAGCTAAATATAAGGTTTAAAGAACCCTACCATGCAAATCAGCATCCATAGTTGATAACCACATCAAATCAGTCCCAAAACAAGCAATAATAGCAACAAAGATCATATAGAACTGATCACAATATGCCAACCAATAGGGCTACACGAACCCTAATCAATACCATAACCAACGTCCCGAACTGTTGAGGAAAAACAAGAACACGCAATCCTTCCAACCAGATCAGGCCATTAAACATCTCTCCCTCTAATAACCAACGGACAATTAATCACATCTCCATGAAAGAAAACGTCCAGGCATAACCACCCATAACAGATTCACATGCATTGAAACAACCAGATCCAACATCACATAAATTCTTAATAATCAAAACCCTAAAAAAGGGTTTCTTACCAATAGCGAGCATCAAATCATACCCCACAACATGCCTAAAAATAATATTATAAGCCTGAACATGAGGGGTATATCAAAACAGCAGAAACCGAACCCTAAAATAAATCAATAACCCTTAACAAAAGGTAAATCGATTGCAATAATAATGTGGGGTTTCGGTAATAAAAACCTTTGTTGCCTATTAAAAACGAAACCCTAAAGAGAGAATCGAATGGAATGAAACACGTTTAACCAAATTAAGATTAAACTATGAGCAACAAGTATAGGAGATCGACCCTATTAAATATAAAGTCGTTTTATAGAAACCGACATAAGAATCAAGGTTTAAAAGGAAGCGATGGCAATCAAAAGGCGGTTTACAAAACCCTAAAAAAAACGATTTCACCAAGAATCTGGTAAAACCGATTGGATTAGGGTGAAAATCGCCAAAATAAAGAGAAATCCGATCAGATAGAATGTGAAAATCGTTACCAACCACCCTCAAAAGAATAGTATTAACCAAAACGTATTGCATACCCTTAAAAAAAGGATAGAGAGGACGGTTTTGGTAGTAATACTGACCGGAAAAGAGGAGGAGGGTGGCGGCCGGAATTCTCCCTAAGGGAGAGAGATTTTTTTTTACGTGTCATTCTTTTGTACTTTTTTCTGAAAAAAATGCACAAAGGAATGACACGTTTTAAATTTGAATGGAGTCGAGCAGTTGATCAGTTGAGCATGGTCAAAATGGGAAAAAGATGTTAAAAATGACTAAATAATGGATCAAAGTTGGATTTTTGACACCTTTTAATAATTTTCCCTTTATTTTATTATACTTCCGTGTGACTTTTTTTGATAGAGAAAAGAAAGTGTATTTTTCTTACTTAACAATTGCCAAGATATATATGCCCAAAGTGTGGGTCCCAGAAATAACGCGCAATACCCCACATGTCAACTTCTTACTCGGTAGCCTACCCGATCCAAATCCAATTTAAATACGTCCTCATTTGCATGGCAAACCTTCATTCAGTTTTCAAAAAATAAATAAACAAAAACACATACAAAATGCAAACTTCACCATTCTTCAACCCCTTAGCATCTCTCGTGGCTCCGTATTCGTGCTCGTTCAATCAGCCAAAGCTTGCGTTATTCAACAACCATAGTCGTGTGACAACAATGGCATACAAGAAAGACGGTAGAAGTGGCAAAATGGTAGATGAAAACATGATAGTTCTAAGAGAAAGAATCCGGAAAGTGAAAGAGGAGATTGAATACGATAATGGCGATAACGGGTTGCCTAATAATTGGATGGAGTGGGAGAAAACATACGTTTATAGCGGTGGTTACCATGCGGATGTTTATGAAGCAGTAGCGTTTATACAACGCTTTCTGATGGAGTGTAGGCCGAGTGTTGCCTTAGGAATGGTGGCGGTCCTAGCATTAGGTGGCTCGACCGCGGGTTTCATGGTTTTGCAATGGTTGATAAACTCGGTTCAAGGAAATTGTATGATCTAACAAGTGGAGAACATGCGACACTAGTGTGTACATAGATATTTTATATTCAATTAAGGGTACCTGTTTATTCATTCTATTTGTTTTGTACTCCATATGAGTTATTAATTAAGTTGGATCACGTTAGATTTGGGCATTTGTTTAGCTATACATATAAAGAATGTTTTAGTTAATTAATATTAAAATGATGATCAATTATAGTAATTTTAGAGATCAATAAATGTTCATTAAATACATTTTTTGATTTAAAATGAAATTTTGTCTTTATTAATTACGCTTAATCCTTTGTCCAGTGGGCAGAGATTAGCAAAACCCTTGTTTATTTTAGGGCAAATGACAAAAAAATGCATCGAACTTGACACTTTTTATGATTGTGTGTAGTCAACTATTTTTTTTCTTATTGTGTGTACTGAACTTTCAAATTCGATTATTGTGTGTATTTTGTGACCATTTTACCCTTAATGTTTTCAAATTTCGAAGGGTAAAATGGTCATTTTACATGTCAGAATAGTCACAAAATACACATAATGATCGAAATTTGAAAGTTCAGTACATACAATAAGAAAAAAAATAGTTTGCTACACACAATCACATATAGTGTCAAGTTCGATGCATTTTTTTGTCATTTGCCCTTTATTTTAATCACCTTATATACGGGGAAAAAAAATTGGCCGATCTTTATGTGTAGCTAATTTCAAGTAAGAATCTTCAATTCTTTATGAAAACCTTGTGATCCTAAATCCTAATGATAAGAATCTTCAATTCTTTATGAAAATTAATCTGAATGAACAACGATCTCGTGCTTCTTAATATTGCCTCGTACGTTCTTAATATTGCACTATATGTTATTGCTGTTTTGTGCTCGCGCATATATTTTACCGGTAAAAAAACTGTCGAAAAGCAAAATTTTGTACGTGTCTACATAAAGTATCATGGATATTCATTTTACTACATATAGTAACTAAGGATATGGAATGTTTATAACTCTCGTGTCTTCTCGGTTTCTAATGCTCGGCAGTTGATTGACGATATCAATCTTTCGTCTGATAATCATCCTACTAAATGAGGCAAATTCATTCCCATAAAGATTAACATTTTTGCTTGGCGCTTTCTATTGAATCGACTTCCAACGATAACAAATCGCAACGACCGTGACATAGATGTTCCCAATATTCTCTGTTCAATGTGCAATCAGGTTCTAAAGGATGCTCCTCATATCTTCATGCATTGTGGGGTGGCATCTTAAGTTTGGGTCAAAATTGCTCAGCGGGCGGACCTTTCTTTTCCTCAATGGCTTAACATTGAAGATTTTTGGTCCTGCATTGTAGACTTTCAACTGAATGGGAAACAAAGAATCATTATCAAAGTCGTTACTCTGTTTACATTGTGGTCCATTTGGAGATATCTTAACAGTGTGATCGTCCAAGACTCCAAGTTTAGAAAATGTCATATTAACATTGTTGTTAACTCTTTTCATTGGCTTTCTAGTAGATTTAAAAAATCTAGACTAGATTGGAAATTGTGGATACAAAACCCTATGTCTTTCTTGTAATTTGTTCCTAGTGCCTTGCTAGTTTAATAATATTTTTGCCGTTAAAAAAAAGTATATTTTTACCACAGCCTTATCATGTCAAAGTCATCCATGAGTCAGGTTACATCATTAGTCACCCTAGAAAACCATTATGATGCTATTCAGTATTCTTTGCATGGAAATTCGACAATAGACCTTCTCCACTTTCAAGGTTTGTGGAAAAAAAGTCCAATCTTTGAGAGATCGTTGAGTTAGATGATGAGGGTGTTGTTGATGATTATGATGTCGTCATCATCTATCTGAATGATCTCTGAGAGACTGGATTCTTTTTCCTCATGTCTTAAAAGTGACAATAGTATACTGCTCTTGCCTTACATTCACTGTGAAAAAAATCATTGCCTCATTTAACCGCATACATTAAGGTATGCTATTTATTGCTATTGTGGAAAATTTATTTTTCTTTGCTTTTCTAACATGGAATACTGTTTCAGAAACAAGGATTGATTCCGAAGAAGAAATAAAAACGATTTTGTTACCAATAGAAAATCAGCAAGAACTGAAGCAAAGAGAAAATGAAAATGATTGTGTGTGACTTTATATGTGTCTTACCTACAAGAACTGAAGCCAAGAAGGAATGAAAATGATTTTGTGTAACTTTGTATTTATTTTTCCTAAGGGGAGATGCTCCTTTTTCTTTCCCAATATGATTTTTCCTCTAAATAACCTACCTCTACTTCCCACCAAATCTACAAAGTATTAAAGTTTGACATTATTTTAAGTGGCAGCTTCGCAACTGTAAGGTCCGTTTAGACCAAGTTGCTTTGCATTTTTAGACAAACAATAGTTAATAAAATGGACCGGGTACTGTTTCAAAGCTGCCATTTCATAAGTCAAGCCAAAGGTATCCTCACTAAGCTCTCTTCTTCTCGTAAAAGATTTGGGCTTTCAACACTTACAATAATATCGTATACAAGCGCTCCGCCGCGACGTGCGAGTTGAAATCCTCGTCTTTTAACACTTATCAAATAGTTTAATGATTTTAGTAACCTTTGACGGCGACATTTCATCGCCAAAGGATAAACTACATAATTATTCGGCAATTAGTTTAATTTATTTACGTTTATTAAATATATAATTAATGGTTGTAAAGGTTTTTGCAAGGACATGTCTTCACCGAAAGTTTGGCGGGAAAAACTAACAGGGAATAAATAAAGTATAGCAAATCGTCAACCTTTTGGTCAAGACATGTCCTAGCCAATGCATTTAGTTAAAAAAAAAAAAAAAAAAAAAAAAAAAAAAAAAAAAAAATCTCAAACTTTTGACAAAGTCGAAGTCTGGAACCGAGTTTTTTTTTTTTTTTTTTTTTTTTTTTTTTTTTCTCTCTTCATTTAGCGACTTTTGAGCCCTCGCCGTAAGTGTCGTCCTCCATTCTGCCAAGTCTTGTAGTGAAGTATGTTTAAAGCCCACGGTCGCTCATTCCATAGGTGGTAATACTATCATGGCTCTTT
The DNA here is from genome assembly GCA_019973895.1 of Chrysanthemum seticuspe. Taxonomy (NCBI): domain Eukaryota; kingdom Viridiplantae; phylum Streptophyta; class Magnoliopsida; order Asterales; family Asteraceae; genus Chrysanthemum; species Chrysanthemum seticuspe. Next base: position 140,633,902 of record BPTQ01000008.1, read on the forward strand.
TTTTATAAGGCCAAATTATTAACACACTGGTAAGAAGCCAATACAATTCGAGCTAAAGCGTTGGTGTAGCTCTGGATAGTGCAAGGATTCCTTTTCATGTTTTAATACATTACTGCACGTATTTTCAAATTAAATTTATGTTCTTATCTTTTGATGGGAGTTGTATAATCTTTCGACTGCTAAACCTTTCACAGTTTTACTTTATTTTTAGTTGTCCACTTCAATCAAGCGCTATAAGAAAATACTCATTTGGTCAAGGGTAAAATTGTTATTGTGCAAAAAGTAAAAAATAAAAAGTTGTAATGATGATGTTTTTTTAAACTGTGTGTTTTTTTGTCTGTGAGTAATTATTTTGAGACGAAAAGAGTAGACATTTTAGTGACATAGGTTTCAGTGACACAAAAAATGTCACCAAATCTAACCTTCTAGTGGCACGTTTTAATAATGCGGGCAAAAACCTAAAATTTTAAGATTTAATGACACTTTTTTAATAAAAATATTTTATAAAAAGTGAAAATTATGTTCTCACACTTTTTGTGTCATTATAAATAGATTTTTACCTGAATTTTTTTAAGTGTAGAAGAAAAATATAAAAAATTAATAATGAAACAATTTTTTATAGGGCTGGGCATCGGTTCAAAACCGATCCGAACCGACAAAACTGAAAACCGAAAATCATAAAAAACCTAAACCGAAACCAAACCGAATATGGTCGGTTCGGTTCGGTTTTGTGTCGGGTCCGTCGGTTCAGTTCGGTTTACATGTGTTTGTGCATGTTTTTGTCGGTTTTGGGTCGAACCGAACCTAACCGACCCGAAACCGAAAATCGTAAAAATCCAAAACCAAAACCGAACCGAAAGGTTGTCGGGTCGGTTCGATTTTTGTCGGTTTTTTGTTTAATTTTGTCGGTTCGGTTCAATTTTGAACCTTCCATGCTGCCCGACCTTAATTTTTTATACTTCTAATGATACTTTTGCATTTTAGTGACATTTTTTTTATTATTTCCTTTTATGTGTCCCTAGAAAATAATTCTTTAGTAAGAAGGAAAATATAAAAAGAATATTACAATCGGCCATCAACTTTTAAGTCAAAAGCATTTTCAAAACATGGTACCTTGATGGAGTATATGCATCCCATTGGAACCATTCTTTCGACGTCTATTACACTTTATTCACGTGTCATGATTCACTTGCACTTAAATTTCTCTTTACCTTTTTCGCTTAAAATAAACTAGAGGAATACTTATGCAAAACGATAATATATGGCGGCAAATAACTATACTTGCAAATTTATGATTTTTGTGAGACTTGCTGGTAGGGGTGTCCAAAAAAGCCGAGGAACCAAAAGAACCGAAGAACCGTACCGGTACCGACCGGGAACGGGACCGTATATTAGAACCATGGTACGGTTCTTGTTTCCTAAAATTCCAAAATTTTGGTTCTCAGGACGGTTCGGGTCGGAACCGTCCGGTTCCGGTACTTTCCCGAAAGAACCGACTTTTATGAAAATATGTAATTTTATAGGCTTTATTTGGGACATTGTGTACATGAAAGTATTTGGCCTTTTAAGAAAATATAAAAAAACCTACTTAAACCTAAAAACCCATAAACCTTAACCTTTAATCCATTGATTTCATTCAAAGATTCAAACATCATTTATCAACATAAAAGCAAGTTTTTCTAAACTGAAATATCGAGTATGCGCATAGCCGCATATTGAATAATTTTATGTTGCTCAATAACAACTAACAAGAAGTTGTAGTTAACTGTTGGTATTTATTGTTCATTAAATGTAATGATAAAATTCGAGAAACAATTAATGATTATCTTGTCACTGCATGATATATTGTCACCATTTAAGTTATTGTAAGCTAGTCACCATGATTGATATATAATATTCTCAATGAGTTTATAATTATTTTCGTGGATAATGAGTTTGCTATTACCGGATATATGTTTTTTGTTTGTTTGTAAGTCAAGTTGTGGAATATTATTAGGGCTGTCAACTTCTTTCGAATTTCTACGAAACGAGTACCATAATTTTACATCCATCCAAACATATTTTTTTTAATACTTCGGTACTCATGGGAATTACCAAAAATTCCCGTACCGGAACCGAACCAAAAAAGTTGGGACGGTTCTTGGTTCCACTTTTTCCTTATTTTCGGTTCTCGGTTCTTTCGGTTCCGGTTCCGGTTCGGGACGGTTCCAGTATCATGGACACCCCTACTTGCTGGTTCATTTTATGGTATTTGCGAGAAATAAAGTTTATAGATTAAAAATAAAAAACATAAAAGTTTAAGTATTAAACAATATTTAAACTATTAAATTAGTTGTATATGTTGTTATTATTTTTAATTCGTGCTTTATAAGAATTAGAGATGCACAAAGCCCGAGTAAGGCTGGGCCTGGACCGGGCCGGAAAAAGCCTGAAATTTTATAGTTTAGAAAAGTCCGGGCCTAAAAAGGCCCGGATCAGGCTAAACCGAGCCCTAACCAAAATATTAGGCATATTTCGACGTAAATGGTCTGGACCGGGCCAAACCGGGGTTAGGCAGGCCCAAACCTTGGTTTTTTCAGGCTTTTTTTCACATTTTTTGTAATAACAATATAGATGTTATATATGAAACTATTTGATCAACATTTGTAAATACTTACTAAAAAATAACAAAACAAAGTTATATATTATAAAAAATCACATTAGTTGTACAATAAAAGCTCTCTAACAACAAACTACAAACATTCAAGTCATACTTATTTATGAGTGATTTTATTTTTTGCTATAATTTCATCGTTCATTTCTAAATAATCATTTCGTTGTATGTTGTTATGTAAAAATAACACATAATTTAGACATTTTTTTGAAAAATACCGGGCTTTTTTTTTTTCATAAAAAGACCCGGTTTTTTTGGCTTTTTAGCGGGCTTTTCAAAAAGCCCTAGCTTTCGGAACTTTTGACGGGCTTTTTTAGGCTTTGGGCTTAGCTTGGGCCGGACCAGGCCCGAGCCAGACCGGGCTTTGGTGATAAATATAAGGACTATTTAGGTCTGTTGGGCCAGACCGGGCTTCGGGCCAGGATTTTTCGGATCATGCTTTTTCAGGCTTTTCTCGGCCGGGCCTCAGGCCGAGCTCGGGCTTTAGCCCATCTATGTATCTCTCCTCTATATATGTATATAGTGTAGATGTAAGTTAATTATCATAAGGTGTATTTTGGGAAATAAACTTTATATATTTTTAAGAGATTTTAAGTTTTTAAGAATAAACAAATTTGTTTTACTATACGAATACTCGCGCAAAGCGATAGTTTATAGGGGCCAATAATTACACTTGCGAACTTGTATTTTGGGGTGATCTTTGATGCAACTTACGAGTTAAATATGTAGTCATTGCGAGAAGGAAAAAGAATTATGAGTTATAAACGAAAAATTATAAAAGTTTGAGGATTAACCAATATTTAAAATATTAATTTAGTAACGGGTATTGTTACTTTAATCAAAACTATTTTAGTAATTGAAATGATTTTCTAAGTTTTTAAAATTAAAGATAAGGATTAAAGAAAATTGTGTAAATACTTTATAGATTTTATGGATACTAAGTATAGATAATTAAGTAGTAGAGATGTTGCCAAATTTGTATTAATCCGTGTATCCAACAACGTTGCAATATGCTGCCGACAACAATACAGCTGAAATAAGATCCAAACTTGAAACTACCAAACTAGCATAGCAAGTATCAAATTCGATCGACAGAAATCAGAATAGCGTTCTTCATTCTATTTCAATAGTTAGTCACTTAGTTGTTTTTGCTCAAAAAAATAGTTGTTGTAAAAACTTTGAATACGTTAACCATTAACGAAATAAAAAATATATAAAAGCCTTAGGATACGATCAAGGTTATAAATAGCGTGAGGCGTGGCCTGGCGGCATGGCCAAGCCTCAAGCCTTAGCGGCTAAGGCGAAGCTTTTGCGTTTTTAAGGCGTGACATAAGGCGGCACAAAATATGAAAATATTTATATATTTATATCATAGTTCATATATATCGAGTTTAAAAAAAGCGTTGTACTTACTTAATAAGGTTAATAAGCTATCCTTACATGTAATATTCTTCATTTTTCTTAAAAAAAGAAAAAATTATCGAAGTTGAATAAAAAAAACTCGCCACGCCTCGCGCCTTGGCGCGCCTTATCGCGCCTTTTCTCGCCTTATCACACGCCACGCCTAAAGACGACGCCTTGGTTTATTTCGTAACGTGGAGGCCACGCCTTAGCGGCGCCTTGGCGCCGCCATGGCGCGCCTTTTAGAACACTGGATACGATTCACTTTTAGAGCACTCACATAAGAAGAGATTTACACCGTGTCTATCAGCATGCCACTTTGTGTCATGAGCAATTGATGAATATTTTCAATGTACGTGAGATACAAACTTAGCAGCTATGATTAAATTTTACTGATGTATCATAGAGCCAAATCGCAACCTTCTTACAAGGATCTTGGGTTATCAATCTGATCGGTCCACGAGTTCCATAAACAATCTAATGAAATGACAATGGCTTCATATCATTGACTAAGGTATCTTTCTTTGGGGGTTTATGGTCGAACAAAGGAGGTGCCTGTAGTCTGTGTTGGTGATTTTAGTGTCATTAATCATTTTGTGTAATGGTAATTTACCCGAGACTAAAAGGATTTCAAGTTTAGTTATAACGAGCGGGGTAGCCCGCGCGTTGTTGCGGAAACGCTTTGTTAATGGCGTTGGCAAATCCTATATCAATGGCTGCGATTTCCTAACCACATATTCAACAAAACATTGACAATGTTTGTTGTCAAGTTTAATGCATTTAATAATCTGACCATGCCCGCTTGGAACATATCATCTCATGAACTTAACCGAACGAATTTAGGCAAATACTCATTGCAGCAATATGCTTCTGTTTACACGTAAGAAGAAAAACCCATAACTTGCATAAGTTCATACTAGCTTCATAGCCCGCCCGGATGGGCGGGCTAGCTTCATAAAAATAAATAATGAATTATAAATGTATGTAAAGCATTCTTGAAGTACAATTGAAAAGGTTAAAAATACATATCGAAAGTTGATGTCAGAACTACGAAAAGTCACTTTGAAATAATATTGCTCTAAATTTTGCTTTAAACAACTAATTGTGTATCATTCGCAGTCTTTATAACAAAGAACCTTCAATGTAGAATACGAAGTATAATCTCATCAATTTGCCTCCATTTCTTTTGATGGTGTCTGCATATCAAGCACATGGTTGATACTGAGGTCATTCATCTTGGTAGGTTTGATCAAATTTGTTGGGGTCATAAACTCCTCATCCTGACCATCAAGATGTTGTGACAAATACAAATATATTAGACTTTGAGGACATAAAGGCATACATACATCATCTTGTAAATTGCATGGCATTGTACCTCATCTTCCATGAATCCTTGTTTGAAATGCCTTATCATATCTGTTCATCATTAAATGCATCACACAGGTAGGTGTGATTGTTCCTTTCAGCATTGTAGCAAGAAAAGTACACCTTAAATAGAAACATCTTTACCAACCAGATCATCCAACTCATTTGGCCAGTATTCATCTACATCCATACCGTATGCCCAGACAGCTTGTGGATCATATTGTTAAAACACACAGTCGGCGCTGAACCTGACTGATGAATGATGCGCATGATAACCTTGAACCTGTTGTAAAACATGATCAGGTAATATTAACAAATGGACCACAAGTAATGTATACTTAAAAATATAAGATTAATTAATTTTGAACTAATAATTGTTACCTTGATGCCACTGGAACCTGACCGTGATCTTCGCAGTAAAAAATAGCCTTGCTTTTACCTGGAAATGTTGCAGCTTTACTGGTTACCACACTCACTTTTTTGTTGCACTCCTTGCAAGCCGTACAGGCCCTTCGTGTGAATTTTGTGGATCCGTGCATACACAATGCAGTGTGATTTCTATAATACAAAACGGTAAATGTTGCTGATATATATCATAGTCCTTCACTTGTAAACAAATACGAAGCATAGAAATGTAAAGCATAAAATGAGAAACTAACTTTTTCACATTCGCGAATCCCAACAATCATCTTTTCCACTAAACCGTGAAAAACATCTGCAATCGTCACAACAGGTTTCTGGGGTGTTGTCACACCCCCAAAATATCGCAGCGGAACGATAGTGTCATTGGGGTATGACGTCATAGCACAAAGTATGGATAAAGAAAACGACCTCTATAATGAGACGTTTTAAAGAGTTTACCATTCGATTAAATAAGTTAAAGTTTACAACACATGAGATCCCAAAGTTTGATAATACATAAAGGTTTACAAAACATGTCGAATGGTAATAGATAAAAACACTAGACTCCAATGTATGCCATGAGACCCAAAAGCTCCATGAAATGCTATCGCCTTACAACCTGAGATAAACATGCTAAAAAGTGTCAACAAAAAGGTTGGTGAGTTCATAAGTTTGTTGAAAATGATTTGAAAAAGTCTATAAAGAATGTTGATGCAGCAAAGGCCTTGTAAATCCACTCAGTTCCAAGTTCCGCCCATACAAAACTTGCAACCTGTGTGTTTACAACCCATTGCCAAAATATGGAATTGTCAATCTTGTTTGTAAGTAGGACATAGGTGCATACGATATATACATGTACTTAATGCAAAGAATCACAGCCAACTGAACCTCTTGACAAGTCTAAATTGTTTGTTATGTTTCATTGAATAACAGATTATATTCACCCCAGGTCACGTCATCAAGGACCCAAGAGTGGGGGCGTCAGCCCGATAGTACTATCAATACCTCTCCGCCGGCTCCCGCAGGAGTTAACCAGTTGCTAAAGTATGTATGTTGATGCATAATTGAAAACAAGTTTAGCACATTAAGACACATATCGCAATAAACCACACATAATGTCCAAAGAGTATAAGTAGTATAGTGTAACACAATTGTATAAATGGTTTGAATATTCGCAAGAGTAAAAACAAGTATTTAAGCATGTATCTCCCCCAAATAGTTTGTAAGAATTTAAACGAGTAAAAGCGGGGTATGAACTCACCTGGTATGATTGATATGCTAACAAAATGAAGTGCACTAAAATGAGGCTCGGAAACTATCCGCGACCTAAAATGAATGTTATGACTTGAGTTATGATATGTTGTCGTGAATGCGTGATACAATGTCGTGCATGCAAATCCATATGATATCCATACCACTTGTACGTTTTGAAAATAATGCTTATCGTCAAAATATATGTTTATGACATCCCATCGTTTAAATAAAATACTCTACATGTAGTTATGTTGAAACAACCTCCTATGATAGTCGCAAAATGGTGCACAACGAGTGTTAGGAAACGAACTCAACAATTTTGGAAAGCTTGTATCATCATTTCAAAGTTTTAGCATTTAAGTATACATCCTAGAGGTCTCGATCACAAAGAAAAATATAGGTTAAGTATGGTACTTTAGTCCAAAAATATAGTTTAAGGGTGGTTTTCGGCCAAGTTTGAGTGACTATATGTTATTCGTTACAACTCCGCTCAACAAACGAGTGGACATTTTGGAAAATATGCTAGGCGAACTTACTTTTACTAGAAGACATCACGTTATAAAAAGTTATACATCATTGTTAAAAACGTCCGCCAACATGGTCCTTTAGTTGTCGTAGTATGTTTTTAATAGAGAATATATTAATTTTGCTAATAGAATAAAGTTACGGCAACTTGGTTTATCGCGTGTAATTTAATCGTTACAAGTCCGTTTTCTACGTTTTCTACATCCTTAGATTCGTGTCAAAGTATACTAATATATTTTTGATAAGTCGACACAATTTATAAAGCTTAAGACTCATTTTTGACTCGTAAAGAGTGACATTTTCATGCTGAAATTTCTGAAATTAATAGTTTTCATCGTCAAACTTGAAAAATTCATATCTTCTTCGTTATAGCTCCGTTTTAATCCGTTCAAGCGGCCACGTTTTCGTTTTAAAGTGTATTTTCCAAATATCTAGCCCAAAAATATTTACCTACTGTCGAATTTTCCCAGAATTAAAAATATGGACAGACCCTATTTAAAACGTGTCGAAATGAGTTTTTCTCGCGCCAAACCTATTCTAACCCATTCAAAACAACTCCGGAGCTATTCTAATCCTACCATACACCTTCTTAGGGTGTCATGGGTTCCTAGACATCACCAAAAATAATATATAACAAGGAGTAATTATAGGATGACTTAGATATATATAACCCTTAAAAATCAATGAAAAAGTGGTACAACATCATATGACTTGCATGTTTTTGCTCAAATATGATGAAATGAATATGAAATGAATATGAAAGATGAAAAATGGACATGAGATGCTTACTAGAATACTTGATGAGGTTTATGAGAACAAAAGGGTTAATCCTAATCACCCAAGGTTTTTATTTCAAAACCTATACAAAGAGTGTAACTAGAGTGTAAAATACTTGTCTTGAAAATATTTTGGTGATCACCTTGATGGTCCTTGTGGTGGCCGGTTGTGTTGGAGAAGAAGAGAAGAGAGAAAAAAAACTTTACACCTTGGAGATATTACTTGTATGTGTTTAGTTGTAGATTATAATACATTATAAGAACCAAGATATTTGCAAGTGAAGTGTGTGTGTCACCCTATATGGGTCGACATACACTAAACAAAAAAAGACTAAATGACTTAATTGTAGGAAATTATTTGTACATATAAGTAAAAGTGTAGTTATGTTAAGAATTATTAGTAACTTGTATACACATTTGAGTATTTAGGGTAGCGTTAGATAAAAATAAATTTTCACGGGTCAAGATAAAATATATTGAGGTCATAAAAATTATAAAAATACATTTCTTGAAAGATTTGAGTGAATAAATATTTATCGGGTTGAATTTAAGAAAACCGTCGTAATTTATATAAACATAACAATTTATATACGAAAAAAATTTAAAACACCGGGTAAACTAATAATAATATTTTTATAAACTTAATATGAGTATAAAAATATATTGTGATAAATTTTTGGAAGTAACGGATCAAATGTTCAAAATAATTTATTATGCGATAACGTTTATTTAATATGAAATTATGCGTTTAATGTGAAATGCAAAACCCATGCATGACTAGTATGATGAATGTAGAGTTTGAGAAGTGACCAAAAATTGAGAATTGTGACATTCTTCCCATGTCAGAGGAATCAAGTCCTCGTGATTCAATCGATGATACATAAAGTTCTACCCTAAGGTTTCGCGAAATCAAGTGTATGGTCAAAGTGTTTATGCCAAAACTTATGCATCTAGGGAAAACGTACCAGTTACGCATTGCGGGCTGCCTCGGTCCCTATATAGAATGCTCGATCTCGGGGTGGACTGATATTGAGTACAGGGTTTGGGTTGTTTCCTTCAATTGCTAAAGCTAGGTGTTGGTTACCTTGTGGTTGCCTCTGCGTTCCATTCAACTTAGGACAATTATTCCGGAAGTGGTTCGGGCTGTTACATTCAAAGCAAGTCCTTTGGTTATTCCTCATGTTGCCCACGTTAGCCGGTGCTACCTGTGTTTTACACTGCTCCTTAAAATGGCCGTATCGATTGCAATTTGTACACAAGCGGCAGGGCTTGGTCTTCGGATGATGATAAGCACATTTGGCACATTTGGGATGTGTACCCGCTTACTCTCTTTGTTCAGTACCAGTTGCCACAAAAACTCTTGCCCTTTTGTTGTCTGCTACCACGTCCATTTGCTTATTCGACCCACTCGCTTCCTTCCTCTTGTCACTGCTCTTCAAAGTACCATTTCTAACCATCTCGTCTGTCAGGGTTCCTGCCCTCAGTATTGCACTTTGTATTGTAGACGGCTCAGTCGTTTTCACAGTTCCACGGATTTCAGGCACAAGACCATATATGTACCTCGCGATTCTCTTGGATTCAGGGGTAACCATATGAGGAACTAGTCTGGCTAATTCATGGAATCGATCTGTGTAGGCTGCGTGACCAGCTCCTATCATAGAGTGATGATAAAGTTCATGTTCCAGTTTCTGCATTTCATTGTCCGGGCAGTACTCTTCTTGCAATAACGCCTTAAATTCGTCCCATGTCATACCTATAGCTGCTTCTCTGCCCCTAGCCTGTAGCTGTGTGTTCCACCATGTCAATGCCTTCCCTGATAGCAAGCAAGCAGCATACTTCACCCTCTGATGTGTGGCACAATTGCTGATGTCGATCACTGACTCTGTCTTCTCTACCCATCGAGTATACGCCAAAGCACCTCCTATACCATCAAACTCCACGGGTTTGCATACTGAAAATTCCTTATACGTGCATCCAATTCTGTTGTTGTTGTTGGTGGTGTTGTTATTGTTGCCACTGCCAACTACATTGTTGGTGTCGCCAGTCCCGTTCCCGTGGTTTCCCGAGTTATTCATATGGTTTCCAACTTGTGTGACAATAGTGGGAAGCAAGATTTGAAGTTGTTGAGCGATGATTGCGGCAAAATCAGGGTTTCCGCCAGTGTTGTTGTCATTGTTACCCATGTCGCTACCGCCTTCTCTACCTCCACGCTCACCTGTCCTTCCACCCCTTTGTGCCGCACCACCTCGGCCAGTACTGCGTGTTACCCTCTTTGGTGCCATGATCTCTGCAAGGAAAGGACAGTTGAGTTCCCAATGTCTATACTTAACGTCCTCAAACATAATACCACGCCACAAATTGGTTCCTAAGGTGTGCCCACACCGATCTACGTATGCGTGGTCGCATATGTCCACGTGGGTTGTGACGCATTTATAATTATGTTGGCCACCATAATTATAATTGCCTCATTTCACACGTGTACATACCACCAAGCATACATGTCTCGGCGATTGTTGTTACTGAAATAGGTAGCCATTCTATCATCCGATTCTAAACGGTGGAGGAGGAATTTAGGGTAGGTATCTAGGGAGAGTCGCACTTGGTGTATAGGAAATTCCTTTAGGTGCTAAAGTCACTATGAGGTTTGGTCGCCAGCAGTTCCCAAAGTATCCTCAAGAGAACTCCCATCCTCAGGCAAAATCATTAAATCTATACAGCTTTATAGTAACACTTATTTAGCTCGATCTCGTGTCTCATCAAACAAGAACTGTCACGAGATCAAGTTAGATAAGTGCTCATTACTGGGCTCCATATTTTTAATGACTTGACTAGATTTTGGGACTCCCCTATCGGTACAAGGAAAATACGTTATTCAATGAGGTGGTTCTAGAAGAAATATTTAAGAAAACATATGCGCACGAAAAGTGTGTAAGGCGATAGGAAAAGAAAGGATCGATGTGAAAGCGGTTATAGTCTAGGAACTAAAATGCAACCTAGTTCTCTATAACCAAGTCTCTTATACCAATCTGTCACACCCCCAAAATATCGCAGCGGAACGATAGTGTCATTGGGGTATGACGTCATAGCACAAAGTATGGATAAAGAAAACGACCTCTATAATGAGACGTTTTAAAGAGTTTACCATTCGATTAAATAAGTTAAAGTTTACAACACATGAGATCCCAAAGTTTGATAATACATAAAGGTTTACAAAACATGTCGAATGGTAATAGATAAAAACACTAGACTCCAATGTATGCCATGAGACCCAAAAGCTCCATGAAATGCTATCGCCTTACAACCTGAGATAAACATGTTAAAAAGTGTCAACACAAAGGTTGGTGAGTTCATAAGTTTGTTGAAAATGATTTGAAAAAGTCTATAAAGAATGTTGATGCAGCAAAGGCCTTGTAAATCCACTCAGTTCCAAGTTCCGCCCATACAAAACTTGCAACCTGTGTGTTTACAACCCATTGCCAAAATATGGAATTGTCAATCTTGTTTGTAAGTAGGACATAGGTGCATACGATATATACATGTACTTAATGCAAAGAATCACAGCCAACTGAACCTCTTGACAAGTCTAAATTGTTTGTTATGTTTCATTGAATAACATATTATATTCACCCCAGGTCACGTCATCAAGGACCCAAGAGTGGGGGCGTCAGCCCGATAGTACTATCAATACCTCTCCGCCGGCTCCCGCAGGAGTTAACCAGTTGCTAAAGTATGTATGTTGATGCATAATTGAAAACAAGTTTAGCACATTAAGACACATATCGCAATAAACCACACATAATGTCCAAAGAGTATAAGTAGTATAGTGTAACACAATTGTATAAATGGTTTGAATATTCGCAAGAGTAAAAACAAGTATTTAAGCATGTATCTCCCCCAAATAGTTTGTAAGAATTTAAACGAGTAAAAGCGGGGTATGAACTCACCTGTTATGATTGATATGCTAACAAAATGAAGTGCACTAAAATGAGGCTCGGAAACTATCCGCGACCTAAAATGAATGTTATGACTTGAGTTATGATATGTTGTCGTGAATGCGTGATACAATGTCGTGCATGCAAATCCATATGATATCCATACCACTTGTACGTTTTGGAAATAATGCTTATCGTCAAAATATATGTTTATGACATCCCATCGTTTAAATAAAATACTCTACATGTAGTTATGTTGAAACAACCTCCTATGATAGTCGCAAAATGGTGCACACCGAGTGTTAGGAAACGAACTCAACAATTTTGGAAAGCTTGTATCATCATCTCAAAGTTTTAGCATTTAAGTATACATCCTAGAGGTCTCGATCACAAAGAAAAATATAGGTTAAGTACGGTACTTTAGTCCAAAAATATAGTTTAAGGGTGGTTTTCGGCCAAGTTTGAGTGACTATATGTTATTCGTTACAACTCCGCTCAACAAACGGTTGGACATTTTGGAAAATATGCTAGGCGAACTTACTTTTACTAGAAGACATCACGTTATAAAAAGTTCTACATCATTGTTAAAAACGTCCGCCAACATGGTCCTTTAGTTGCCGTAGTATGTTTTTAATAGAGAATATATTAATTTTGCTAATAAAATAAAGTTACGGCAACTTGGTTTATCGCGTGTAATTTAATCGTTACAAGTCCGTTTTCTACGTTTTCTACATCCTTAGATTCGTGTCAAAGTATACTAATATATTTTTGATAAGTCGACACAATTTATAAAGCTTAAGACTCATTTTTGACTCGTAAAGAGTGACATTTTCATGCTGAAATTTCTGAAATTAATAGTTTTCATCGTCAAACTTGAAAAATTCATATCTTCTTCGTTATAGCTCCGTTTTAATCCGTTCAAGCGGCCACGTTTTCGTTTTAAAGTGTATTTTCCAAATATCTAGCCCAAAAATATTTACCTACTGTCGAATTTTCCCAGAATTAAAAATATGGACATACCCTATTTAAAACATGTCGAAATGAGTTTTTCTCGCGCCAAACCTATTCTAACCCATTCAAAACAACTCCGGAGCTATTCTAATCCTACCATACACCTTCTTAGGGTGTCATGGGTTCCTAGACATCACCAAAAATAATATATAACAAGGAGTAATTATAGGATGACTTAGATATATATAACCCTTAAAAATCAATGAAAAAGTGGTACAACATCATATGACTTGCATGTTTTTGCTCAAATATGATGAAATGAATATGAAAGATGAAAAATGGACATGAGATGCTTACTAGAATACTTGATGAGGTTTATGAGAACAAAAGGGTTAATCCTAATCACCCAAGGTTTTTATTTCAAAACCTATACAAAGAGTGTAACTAGAGTGTAAAATACTTGTCTTGAAAATATTTTGGTGATCACCTTGATGGTCCTTGTGGTGGCCGGTTGTGTTGGAGAAGAAGAGAAGAGAGAAAAAAAACTTTACACCTTGGAGATATTACTTGTATGTGTTTAGTTGTAGATTATAATACATTATAAGAACCAAGATATTTGCAAGTGAAGTGTGTGTGTCACCCTATATGGGTCGACATACACTAAACAAAAAAAGACTAAATGACTTAATTGTAGGAAATTATTTGTACATATAAGTAAAAGTGTAGTTATGTTAAGAATTATTAGTAACTTGTATACACATTTGAGTATTTAGGGTAGCGTTAGATAAAAATAAATTTTCACGGGTCAAGATAAAATATATTGAGGTCATAAAAATTATAAAAATACATTTCTTGAAAGATTTGAGTGAATAAATATTTATCGGGTTGAATTTAAGAAAACCGTCGTAATTTATATAAATATAACAATTTATATACGAAATAAATTTAAAACACCGGGTAAACTAATAATAATATTTTTATAAACTTAATATGAGTATAAAAATATATTGTGATAAATTTTTGGAAGTAACGGATCAAATGTTCAAAATAATTTATTACGCGATAACGTTTATTTAATATGAAATTATGCGTTTAATGTGAAATGCAAAACCCATGCATGACTAGTATGATGAATGTAGAGTTTGAGAAATGACCAAAAATTGAGAATTGTGACAGGTGTGAACAATTATATTTGAATCTGTGACTCATCGTAGTTAGGAAGCTCCTTAACACTGAGATGTAAATTTCAAAAAAATAGCGTTAATAAAAACGTACAGTTAAAGGGTTTGAAAAACTGATATAATAACATGCATGTTCATACCATTGTCGAAATGATAGTATCTCCGGCAGGTCGCAGTTGATAAACATATGGGTCTCAAAAAGTGCGTTGTGGATAGCTGGTGACCCTGAATTGCATATGCTGAACAAATATGAACAATACCAGGATTGAACACTTAATGAGTTGTGTTAATGAATCTTATGAACATAAAAAAACCACAAACACATACCATCCCAATACTTTACCTTTCCCAAACTGCTATATGAACACCACGTGCCCCATGGATTCACGCTTGTGAGCATACTCATCCCACATAGTAGCCCAGTGATCCCAAAAAGTACAGTCAAGTTGGTTAGACCTGAAATTAATTAAATAATATATTATAATAATGTTTTTGCTATTGTTGGCGTAATATTAATTTTAAAAAATTGTAAAGATAGTTGATATCTGATATCTGATACGTACTCAGCATCCTCGATAACCACCATCCTTCTAATCTTACGCCCAGAAGCTGACATAACAGGGACAATCTCCCCAATAGCAATCACAGAACCAATCACATATGTGAAAAAAGATGGTCTGTATAAAGGATTAAAAATTAACAATATCAATCATAGTTAGAAATTGAAATGTTTAAATAAAATGTATATGTGAAACCACATACCAACAGATTCATGTTCATGGTATTGCCTTGTGCCATCCAACAACCAGTTGAGAGGCTTAAGTATGAAACCATGAACGTTGTTGTCAAACGGCTCTATTCGAGTGACAACGGTGCCCTTGTAGAAGCTGATCTTATATTTGTGTGGTAACAAAACAAAAGATGTCACAAAATTGTAAGTCTCATATGGAGCTATAGCTAATAATAAGACAAACAGACCCACCTGTTAAGCTCCTTTGAAATGATGAAACAAGTCCTTTTATGCCCTTCCTCAGACCACTTAGTTAAATCACTCCAATAGCTTTTGATCTGTCTCAACCTTTCTCCAGATTGGGACTCAATTATTGTCTCTTGCTGTGCCCTCTGATTCTCAACTTCCCCTTGATCCACACCGGCTGTGTTTTTGTCGTTATTTGCTTTCCACTGGTTTAGCAACCCCTACAATTCTTTCATAAGTTCTTGTGCTCTAATCTCCTGCAGGGTTTCCATGTATCAGATTAGGCATAAAAATATACAAATACTCTCCAATTATGATCATAAGTAAAACTATACGAGGAAAAAAAGCGACACCCCAATTCTACAGACATATCAACTATAAAAATGCACATCATAAAAAAAACCAATAGCAACATACCTCAACAATTTCTAAGTTAAGTGTAAGAAATTTGACACAACGAAATTGTTGAAGTAGACCAACAATAGCTGGAGCATTGCGTGGATAACCAATAGTGAGATCAAAAGAATCTGCAAAGATTAGGGTATTAGTAACATAACACAAATCAAATGCATTAAAAGCTTTATAATTTTTTGTACATATATAATATACCATTAATTTTTCATCATTATATACTATTGAATCCAGGTGAACAAAATACTTGACAAACAACCTAACATATTGGCTAGGATGAAAAGATGATCACAACTATAAAAGTGAACCAAATGAATAGGAGAAGAAGATATATTAAACTTCATATCGGGTCAATTCATATGTAACTACACCAAATTGTAACATCTATTACATATATGTGGAGCATGCGCCCAAATGGTGTTTCACAAGTAAAGAAAGTAGAAAGTTGAATAGTATGACCATTATAGCATATATCACATACCAAATAAGAGTGAATGAGTGATTTACCCAGTAATTTGTAAATATCCATTCTCAACTTTCATTACAGCCGAATGCAATTTGAAACAAAATGCAATTGTCAACTAAAAATCATAATGAGTTGAAAACAAAATAAAGAGAGGAACACAATTACTTGAAATATAATTTTCGACATTCACTAAACCATGGAAACTAAATTAGAAAACAACAATAATCTAAAGCATAACACCACCTTTCATAAACATGCCGGAGTAGCTTTGACATACATCATTTCCATGATTGCTTGTTCCTTCTCCAAAAACAACCTTTACCCTGGATGGAAAAATCAAAATCATATTGAGGTACGATTCATACCGATAACCATATATACTGATAATCACAGCAAAACATTCATTTCCACTAAAAGCAAACAAAACCCATTACCTAAAATCGTTAAAACACAAAACCTAAAAATTAAATCACCCAAAAACAACATTAAACTCACTGAGACATTTAATTAAACACCTTGCATGCAAAAAGAACCAATCAAACCCACAAAATCCACTATGACTGATTCATTAAAATGAAAAGATATACCTGACTTATCGAAAAGGGGGATATGCGATTGAATTTTTTTGTTTTGATTTGAAAATTTGAAAAGTTAATAAAGATGGTATTGATTTGATGATTATTCTGATTTGATAAGGTTTTGGAATGTGCATCGAATGTTGAGGGGAGGTTATGAATCACCTTTGACTGGCATTGAATTTTAGTTTAAAAGCTGCATTTATGAGTAGAAACTGAAGTATATTAGTTTGGAAGTAGAAGATAATACACAAAAATGTGATTTGCCTTAGTGGTAGAGGCGTTAGGCTGTGAATGTTGAGACCCATGTTCGATTCTTGGCTGCTACAAATTTTTTTTATAATGTAACCGGATGTAGTGCCATGGTGGCATTTCCACCTCATCATAGAGGCGCCATGTCATCATTAAAATGCCTAGTAAGCATTATACATGTGGCATGTGTAGTCTCATATATATGTATAGATATCAAATTCCATTAAAGGAATAAACTTACAACATAAGTACCAATACATGCCTCGTACAGTTTCTTGCCAATGTATAGAAAAGTGACATACACCTAACTTATGTACATGTACAACGTTTCCAAAAATGTGCAATGTTGGTATGACCAATCGTATGTTAAATAGAATCATCTTAGTATCTATTTTACAAAATAAGATAGAAGTAGCGTATAACTGAGCGCGTGCTTTGACTTTTTCCACTGCAATTGCTCATACAACTTGTGGAACAAATATTGCCTTTCCTAGTTGATAAGGATTTAAAACGTACACTTTTAAGGGGTCATTTAAGCCCTTAATCGCCCACTTTTATATCTGTTACTGCTTAATTTCGTTCCTTTTCACTTTTTAGGTCTCTTGGAAGCAAAATGCTGGAATGATGCATTTTTGGACGAAAAGGAGTGAATTTGTGAAGAAAATGGCTAAGTCAAGATCAAGACACTCAAACTGCTGGAATAACACCTGACGGCGTCCCAAACAGAGGGCGACGCCATCCCTATTTTGTGACGACTCAGGAGCGAATTTTCTATTTTACACCTAACGGCGTCAGGCTTTGAAGAGTAAGAGCGTTACGAAGACTTTTCTTCTCGGACGGCCTAGATCCAGACTCAGACGACGTCACTGCTGAAGACAGACGGCGTCACAATCACAACGTGACGCCGTTCCAATGATGACTTGGCCAAGACGAAACCCTAGTGACGGCGATCTGACAACGTCCCACCTATAAGGCGACGCCGTCGCATATGTAAAATTATATATAGAAATCGAATTTTCAGACTTTTAGAGAGGTAGACTTGTGGAGTAAAAACCTAAAAAAATTGTAGTCCAGTTTGGACAGTATTTTAGGGTTCTCATACCCTATCTTACATCAAGATTAGTTATTTATTCCCTTGATTTCATTATGTCTTCGATTGAATGTGTGTATGCTTGCATGTTTAACATGTCCGGCTAATTTACTTGTGTGTTTGCTTAGATCTATGAAACCTAGTTATTAATTATTGATTGGTTGTCTCTTTTCTTAATTGTAATTGGCTTAGGAGTGCATTAGGCCATCGTTGTGTTTTTAATGCTTGATTAATCTTTGTGAACATTAGTTTATAATTACTAGTGGAATTGTAGGCTAAACATCCGAAGATAACCTTAGTGTTAAGTTTATGAATCCTAGAGATTTCGTAGTCATTAACCTTAAGGTAGTCTCAAAGAGTTAGGGATAAAAGCACACCCTACGACCTTAGAAAACACAACGCGTTAAGAATAAGGACGTGGCAATTCAACCACCAATAAAAGATAACTAGGGAGTAATACACATCTTTAATCATCATACGAGCACACTTCAAAAAGACATAGACTACCCTTAGTTTAGATAAATTAGATAAGTAGAGTAATCGGTAGAAGTACCAAACCCCCAAATCCAAACCCCGAGATTGTACCTTTAGTTTCTAAAAAAATAAAATAAAAATAAAAATAATAATGTTCCTCAACCTCAACCTTAGCATAGTAATTTCTCACTAGCATTCATATTCCCCTAGAGAACGATATCAATACCGGAGGCTTACCCAATACTACACTACAATGATTAGGTTCAATGCCTAAGGTGTTGAAAAACTTGCTCGACGAAAAGGAAGTTTCCTTTGACCCCGAACGCGCCTTGTACGCGCATCACTAGTATTTGAGTTCACTTAATGACGTTTCATATATTTATTGCTTTTCGAGTAGTTAGTAATCCTTGTGGAACAAATGCAACCACTTTAACCTCAAAATTCTGCACGAAACAGAATGAACTCTCCAGTAAACAACCTAAGATGGTGCACAAAATTTTGCATAGATGTTGTTTGGACAGATTTAATAAAAAGTTACTATAACCCCAAATCGACCTATTTATAACTATATATAACACAACCCAAATTCAAAAGTTGCTGCAAGTATGCAACAAATTCTCAACTTTATGCTCGTAAAGTTTGGAGATGAATGTGAGCCTAGCTTCTCAAGCATATATGCGATAAAGCCTATACGTGTAAAGATTTTCACCAGTGCTCGAGTTGGACCCATGCTCAAGCATATACACAGTACAAACACATCACATGATCATCTTTGGTTGTTTACCTTCATATATCGAACCATCAAGTTACACTCATAACTTTCACAAACTGATTTACCTTCATATATCGAACGATCAAGTTACACTCTACCATGTATAGTTACATCACTTGCTCCCCGATGCCCAATATTTGCGATTACAAAATCAATGCGGCTTCTACCTTCAAAATCACTTGTCCGTAACTGAAATCATCAAACAAATTAAATTCAAGCAGAATAATAAGTTCAGCAAATTAAGATCAATTGGACAACCCATATTCATATCAATGAAATCCACAGTACATTCATGTACATTTATGATCAATTGGACAACGCAGTTTCATTAAATCCTATGTTAAAATAAACGTTTCCCAGAATGTGCAATGTTGGTATGACACACAAAAACAACTCGCTCCCAAATTCTATACATGCTTCTTCTAATCATTTATGATTCAAGAATTCTTTTATATATCACCCTTTACTAAGGTTTTTTTTTAAGTTGTTTATTAGATGCAGAGATACATATTGATGTTTCTTTTAAAGCTAATATAGAAGCCTATTTTATTTTTTATTTGTATGGGTTGTCAATGGGATATATGTATAATGCAGGTCTTATAGGCATTAAGACATCTTTAATAACATGTGGATCTTTCTATTGGCATTTTACATGACGTCAAAATCATCAATTGCTACGAATTAAATTCTAAGCAAAGCTAAGCTTTGCACCTGGAGTGATCAAACCTAAAGGATGTACTACGCTTTTCAACCATTACAGAGTCGACCAAAACAACAACTATGATTTAAATCTTTTATGTGTTAAACTTAACTACTCGCAATGGCTGCTGTAATGCATTAATAATTGGTTTCTTTATATATTTCATTAGTCGGAAAAAATTTAAAACACAAAAAAATCAATTTTACTGACCAAATTTAAAACACAACAAAAAACCCTTTTGGGTTGCAAGCCTCAAGATCAAATGACATTTGGTTGTTTGAAAATAATAGATGAAAAGAAGATATCACCAAAGGTAGTCCTTACACCTATAGCATAACGACAGTGATGAAGGTATCACCAAAGGCAGTCCTTACTAAGGTCCAGTTTATATGTGTGATTTTGCAGGTTATCTAGACATTCTTTTCTTTGAGTTCCACCAACACCAACCTAACATAATAAGCCAATATGGGTCAAAATTCAGTGAAACGACGCGAACGTGTAAAATAAAATAGTTTACCCTAAACAAAATAGTTTACTAACATCATGGATCCAAACAACCACCACAACCAAAATATAATAAATTCAGATCACTAATGGATAACTAAAAGTATAAAGTAGTTATGAAATGCTCACTTGTTTTAAATTGAACGGGTTCGCTTTCACATATCAGAACCCATTTGATCGGCTAAACCCATCCAAACATACCCATTGTAGTCTTTTTCAACACCCATTGCAACCCCCATATGAGCAGCTAAACATACTCATCTGAGGACCTAATCCCACCTCTATTTCAGCTCCAAAACAGGTCCATTTTAGCCCCTTTTTCAAGCCCGAAACATATCCATTTTATCCCTTTAACGTAAAAACTTTCCTGTTAAAAAGAGTCTTAGTGTCAATTCTTTTGTCTTGCCAACTCTGTATAAAGTTTTGAGAAACTCATTCAAGAAGATGTTCTCAAGCCAGCGTAATCCAACCCATTTTGAGTGGGTTTGTTGTATAAAAATGGCCATTTTTTACTCATTAACTTATGTGCCAATTTTTCCTAATGAACAACAGTAAAAGTGAACGACATACCAATTACTTAAAAATGAACTGTTGTTTTAAAAGTCAAATACTTGACCTGCTTAGAGTCAATAAAGTCAAAATTTTGCCTTCCTCCACATATAATTTGTTCACTTTTAGAGTCAAATACTCGAAGATAACCTGCAGTGAATCAGAAATGAATAGACGGTTAGAAAAATTGGTAGCGAAAATCCAAAAAAAAGTAGTATTTATCATCGTATACAATTTTTAACAGGAAAGTTTTTGGTGGGTGAAACTGATCCGTAATAAGCTAAAGACTATACTTTTAGCATGTATCGTGTTTTATTTTGAAGTTAAGAGCTCAATTCAAAGCTTTATTTCATTATAAATATCTAATAATACTTTTAACTAAACCAAGGAATGTTGTTCCCACTTAAACGTCTTTCTCGATTCTAAGATAAAGAGCAAGATAAGTCCATTTGCTTCTCATCCTCACGGTAAGCTTGTTTTCTAGCTTCACATACTAAAGTGGATTTTCAATGCATACTACCTATTAAATAGTTTATTCACGGAATTATACTTTATCCGTAACTATTTACACTTGTGCTCTTATTATACAAAAAAGTTAATAATAACAGATTTAATAAAAAGTTACTATAACACACCCCAAATCGACCTATTTATAACTATATAACACAACCCAAATTCAAAAGTTGCTGCAAGTATGCAACAAATTCTCAACTTTATGCTTGTAAAGTTTGGAGATGAATGTGAGCCTAGCTTTTCAAGCATATATGCGATAAAGCCTATACGTATAAAGATTTTCATCAGTGTTCGAGTTGGACCCATGCTCAAGAATATACACAGTACACACACATCACATGATCATCTTTGGACCAAAACCAAGCTATTGTAAAAGAAATGGAGGAATACAAAATAATATGAACCATGTTTAGTTGTTTACCTTCATATATCGAACCATCAAGTTACACTCATAACTTTCACAAACTGATTTACCTTCATATATCGAACGATCAAGTTACACTCTACCATGTATAGTTACATCACTTGCTCCCCGATGCCCAATATTTGCGATTACAGAATCAATGCGGCTTCTACCTTCAAAATCACTTGTCCGTAACTGAAACCATCAAACAAATTAAATTCAAGCAGAATAATAAGTTCAGCAAATTATGATCAATTGGACAAATATCAATGAAATCCACAGTACATTCCTGCACAATAATTTCAGCAGCTAGAGCAACTGTATTAGGAAATTCCCCACATATTTGTACTCCAAACAGATCCTCGGATATATGGCATCTTAATAATGCCCATTCTACTGCCTGACCATGTCGACCACGTCAGCAATATAAACGACAATTCCTTCACCATATCCCTGCATCAACTGCTATCAACCATTAATTAATATTATATTTCATATAAATATAGGTAATATTAAGTAACTTGATTCAATGACGACAAATATAAACATTTTAGCTGAAACTTAAATTTACAAAAGAGATGTGTGAGAATGTAAAACTTACCTCTTTCGTGCTCTTAACTTCTAATAAGATGAAATAAATATTTGTTACATTCATTTACCTGTTGCGATCACTCATTTTGACCACTAATATGAAGTAAGCTTAAATAAGCTGAAACAACCCACTTATAACCATTAATCTAAAGCGATCACTGATTTTGACCTGTTGCGAACCCACTTATAAGTTATAACCACTAATCCGCGGCCTCAAGTATCAATTTAGAGAAGCAACCAAAAAATGCAACTAATTTCGGTTAGACACAGATATGATATGGGCAAATGACAAAAAAATGTATCGAACTTGACACTTTATGTGATTGTGTGTAGCCAACTATTTTTTTTCTTATTGTATGTACTGAACTTTCAAATTTCGATCATTATGTGTATTTTGTGACTATTCTGCCATGTAAAATGACCATTTTACCCTTCGAAATTTGAAAATATTAAGGGTAAAATGGTCACAAAATACACACAATAATCGAATTTTGAAAGTTCAATACACACAATAAGAAAAAAAATAGTTGGCTACACACAATCATAAAAAGTGTCAAGTTCGATGCATTTTTTTATCATTTGCCCATATGATATTGGCTGATTAATCATTATCAAAATTTAAATGTATGGTGTGTGCGTATGGGCTACCAGATCAGATGTATCTAAGTTAGTGTTTTCCTTAACGACAACCTACATACATAAATAGGCTTTTACATGTTTAATCTGCTTATAATATAGGCTTAAAACTATAAGTATACCTATAACTTAAGTGTGGTCGTGTAGAAGTAATTTCTCTACATGAACTAAATGTGTCGCATCCAGGTTAATATAAATATTTGAATCTTGTGTTTGAGCATTGTTTAAGATAATCCAAACATGATATAGAATCTTGTGGCAGTTAACATCTATCATTAAGCAGAATAGTGTCAATCATTTCTCCTTAAACCGTGAGACTGACCTAATACCCTGCTCAGTTATCGATTTCATGATTATCTCTTGGAATTTCTATTTCAAACCTAAATGAAACATATCTGTAAAAGGTGAAACAGATCTGTGTCACACATATTATTTTCATCCCTAAATGAGTTTACACCAATCAATACCAAGGAAGACTATATTTGTAAATCGCCATTAAGAGGTTGTCAATTATTTATTACCTGTATCACTTTCAAGTATCGATACCTCATCATCATCACTTCTTTTTCTGTCGATGAAAACTCTTAAATGACCACTAAATAAGTAACAAACTAATCAATTATTTCCTGTAAGAACATAAAATATACACAATCAAAAAAAAAAGAACCTTTTTATAACACTAAAAAAAGGGGGTAAAAGCATGAGATAAGAGACAGTTACCTGAGCCTACCGGAATCCATGGCACACCACCGCCGCCAACTCCGCCACTTCTGCCTCTCATCGGATCTAACAAATCGAGGTTAGATCTAATCACATGAAAAAAAGTGTCTATGTGAGTGGAAGGTTTGGGATTGGACGGTCCTTAATCTTGATTATGATTTGGGATTAGGGATATGTTTTGGAGTTTGGATTATCTGACTATAATGTACCTAACTTTAGCTTTGAGAATCTATTTCTTTTGCTTCATGAAGCCACACAGTTTCTTGCAGCCTCGGTTTCCTGTAAATTCCTTAGAAAGTTATAATACCTATAACTTGATGTGAGCTACTAAAACTTACCATAACCAAGTTCAATTTAGAAATTAAGCATATGACATACCTCGCCTAAAAAATACCACACAAATATACCTCGCCTGAAAAATAAGAATATATATATAATCAAAAACAAACTTTCTCCCAAAAAAAGAAAAAAAAAAAAAAAAAAAATCCTGTAAAAACACATACCTTCAAGCACTAACCATTTTTCTTCCACATAATTATTCAGACTCATCTTAGAGAAATGACTATATTGTGTTGTTGTTAAAATTATAAAAGAATAACATATTAAGAATATTTCCCCTTGTGTAGAGCTTGAAATGAAATCAAAAAATTTAACCTAAATCGACCGTAAATAATTGATACAAAAAAGGGAAAAGTGAGATGAGTTGAGGATTGTTCATCTTCTATATATGATTTTTGTATGATTTTTTGTCAGTGGGATTTACAAGAGATGGGAGAAGCTTCAAGAGAAAAACACAAAAAACAACACCCCTGATCTTTTTATATGATTTGAAATATCGATTCATGGAACAATGACAAATCTTGTAAATGAACTCGTCGATTCTCCCTTCATGCGACCCTTTTTTTATTAGTGTGTGTGTTTTTTCTTTGGTTTTTAGATGGAGAAGAATGTGTGGGAGAGGAGGAAGGAGAAAGGCAGAGAAGTGTGTGGAAGTGTGTGGAAATGGTTAATATGATAGTACGCTACAGTAGCTGGTTAAACTTAACGTCGTTGAACAGTTTGCTACAGTGGGAAACCACTGTAGAAAATCACTCACATTTTTTTTTAGCCAATAACAATAAGGCAACACATGTATTATAACCAATCACAAAGTGCCACACCACTAACACTGTTACAATAGTGAAAACCGTTTGTTTGATAATTAGTATATAGACATAATATGAGTTCGGAGGTGTGGAGTACACGTTTGTATAACCTATTAACTTGATTTCAAGTACAATAATGGTAAAGGTTGTGAATGTATATCAAGGAGTAAAGACCTTGGATGTTTTCTATAGTGACATAAATTATTCGTCACAATAGTGTTGCAATGGTTCAAAGATTTGGTTATTCGTGTTAGTGACAGAAACTGGTCGTCGCTAATTGATATATATCTTCAATGAGCTGCAGTTAGTGACAGTTTTAACTGTCACAAATTTGCTGCAGAAAGTAATTGAAGAGTTGTAACCATTTATTAAAAGGTGTGACTTTTCACCAAGAGACACAATTTTTCCCAAAAACCACCATCTTATCTATTATATATAGACATCATTTTGGTCTTACATTAAGAAGATGAATAATCATAGGAACACAAACATCAAATTCTTCATGTTTTGCTCTCTTTCTTTTGCCTAGAATTTGAGTGTTCATTTTTGTCTTATCTCTATACAAATTTTTTGTAACCCAAGGCAATTAATCAGGTAGAAATATCGTATCAGAAAAGTGAACTTTACACGATTCAAGAATTTATCCGGAAAATCATTTGATTATCAAGACCGTTCATACCAACAAACTGATACAATATTTCTATAGTGATAATCAGGGGCGGAGCCAAAAAAATTTTCTCGAGGGGGCACACTTTGATAATTTCTAGAAACTACACTACAAATTGGTACTTGATGGGGCAAAATTACAAAAAAATCATGATATTTTAGAAAATTTACACTACAATTTTTTTCGCAAAGGGGGCACATGACCCTTAGTGACCCCCTAAATCCGCCCATGGTGATAATCATGGTTAACGATTATATGAAAGAGATTCTAGAATCTTTGGATTAAAAGATTGGAGAAGTATTTCATATTGATAATTATGATCGTGTACTTGGAAAGACAAGTTTGAAAGGATCTTGGGAGATAGCATAAAAAGTGTAATCATCTGGACTGGTAGAAGGCGTCTAAAAATTGGAGGACGATGTACACTTGATGCAACAGCGAACAAGGAGGGACTTGGTCTCATCATACTTACGGCCTTACGGGTACACATGAAATTCTGTTCATCTTTTAAATTGGTCATGATATCGACGAGTTTAAATTGCATGACACTTATGTTGATATTGTTAACATGGTAAGATTATGTGTTCAATTTGCATAAGATTATGTATGTGTACTATATAAGAACTCTTTTAATTGATGATATAGAACCAAGAAGATATAATCATAACAATATCTTATGTTAATAAAGTAAACATGTAGGCTTGCACGCATGAGATTTTGATAATCGTTAATTTAGTATCATGCATGTGGATATAAGAATACAAATTTACATGGTTGCTTTGCATGATGAAATCTGTATCTATTAACATTGAATTGGTGTCTTGGGGCCGGGGAACTTCCGTGCTTGCGGTTACGTTTCCCGCGAAGATCATCAAGGCATATAAATGAAAGTTTAGCATGTGATATAACATGGAAAATTAATGTGTTTAATTTCATGAGCAATTTCCTTAAATGAATCGGAAGTTGATTAAAATTTTGGTTGGACATGTTAGTTCTAATAGATTAGAACACATGAAAATTTATCAATATCTGCGTGTCTTTATAAAATTGTGTGCGTGAAACTTTGATTCATTCTACAATTGCATGAGAATTGGTTAATTAACAATCAATGTGGAAAACTAGAAGGGGGTTGAATAGTTTTACCAATTAAATCTTCCTTTTAATCTATTTAGATCGACTTATGTCAATCTATTTGGATGTGTGTGTTGGATGTTGATAAACAAGCATATAAAGGTAAGTAATGAAAAGATAAGAGTAAGAAGCACAAAACCACAACACGAGTATTTATAGTGGTTCGGCTACAAGGACACCTTCCTTGCCCTCATCCACTCCCCGAGTCACCTACTCGAGAGTTCGTAATCACCACACCAATCTCCTTATGGCGGAGAAGCCTTCACAACGTCGCCTACCCTTTTTCCGGTGCTAGGCTAACCACCGGGTTTTTTCACTCCAAGGTGAACCACACCTACACAACGTCGCCTACCCTTTATAAGGTACTAGGCTAAGTACCTAGTTCTTTCACTCCAAGGTGAACTACACCTTCACAACGTCGCCTACCCTTTATTAGGTACTAGGCTAAGCACCTAGTTCCATTGCAATGGAGGAACTACTACCACACTACACCAACGACTAATCCCAAAGGAGATCTACTCCTTTATAACATCATCAAGGATATCAATATCCTTGGATCTAATACTAGTCTATCTTGTACATCGAAACACACCATATCGAATGTACATCTAAGGTACCTTTCACTAATACCTTTGACTAGATCTACAAGACATCTTTCACTAATGTCTTGTGTCTTCACTTCTAAGAACCTTTCACTAATGCTTCTTTGTCTTGACTTCTAAGCACCCTTCACTAATGCTTCTTGTCTTGACTTCTAAGTACCTACCACAAAAGCTTGTCCTATAGACGATAGATACCCTTCACTAATATCTTCGTCTTGACACTTGAGACATCTTTCACTAATGTCTTCAACACTACACTTCTTTGAAGAAAGAAAGAGATCATCAACAAGAGGACTTCAATAGCCTTGATGATGAGGAAGCATGGCAACTCATGGACTTCAGCTTGCTCGACTTCAAAGGTGGTGATCTTGCCTTTAAGAGGAACCTAGAAGATCACAAAAACAAAACTACAAACATAGATCTCTTGGATCTAAGGTTAGTGAGATTTAACTCAGTGGAGAAAGTGTGTTAGAAAGGGATTGAAAGGGGTGAGAAACAATGAAGAAATGGCTCACTATTTATAGAGGAAAAACCTCTACTGTTCCCCGGATCCCACGGATCCCTACCACAAGGGATCCGGCTAGCACAAAGCTAGGGACCCGTGGTACGCTCCTCTTTGCCCATGGGTATTTTTGGTTATGGGCCATGGGTTATGGGTTGATCCATGGTTTTCTTTCTAGATTCAATGTATCTTAAGGATACAATGAACTTGGTTAAGTGGTATAAGTAAAACCATGGGTTATGGGTCAAAACCATTTGCTAGTTTTTACCTATTTAGTATATACTTGTTTTTACCCATTTTAGTATATACTTGTTTTTTACCCATTTTAGTGTATACTTAGTTAAGTATATGTTATCCCAATATGTAAACACTAGTTGTTATACATATGTATATCTAAAGCATAAAATCACTTATACTAGTTTTAGTGTTTTATGTGAAAGCGTAAGTGTGTTAGAAAACTATTAGTTCAAACCATTTACGTATTTTATTTGTTTCGTTAAAGTGATCTTACTTTTGTTATCGACAAAACTTTAGAAGATCGTAAAATATAAATAAACGTTTTTACGGCTTATTTGTATTAACAATCACCCCCTTTTTGTTGATGACAAAACATAAGATTATTTTAAGGAAAAGCTAAAATTCGTAAGAGTTTGAATTTGTAGTTTTTACTTTCTTCTCCCCCTTTTTGTCGAAATAAAAAGAGCTTTGAAAGAAAGCAACACTTTGTTTTTTAAAAAAATGTGTGAGAATTAGAAAAGAAATAAGAAATAAAAAGCAAGTAACGGGAAAGGATCTCGTCGTTACTCCCCCTTGACGAGTCCATCCCTAAGTAAGGGCGTTAAGAAAGTAATGCTAATCTAGTTCTATTGCAAATTTTTGCAAAAGTTTACGTCTATGTGACGGGTGTGCTCCCCCTAGATGATTGCAATTTTGCAACGGGAAGTCATGAAATATAAATCTAAGATTGCAAGTAATTTTGCAATGTATTGTTTTGACACCAAGCTCCCCTTAGCTTTAGGGTGTCAAATTCTTCATGTGTTAATTGAATAACTAGAAAACAAAGATTAGAAAACAAGTATAATTCACAATTTCCTGCAAATGTGGTCCAAGTTAGTTAGGAAAATAGTTTCCTGTCTCACGGATCCCACGGTTCCCTCCTAGTAGGGATCCGTCTAGGCAATTCTGAGGGATCCGTCTGGTTGATGAATAAAATCAGCAAAGGTGATATAACAAATAATGTTATCACTAAGATGAGATATGAATACAAGGTAATCATATGCTCAGAAAAATAACAAGTAGCATGTAATTCCATTTAATAAAACAAGAGTTATGATATACATGACTCTAAAAATAAGAAAATAAACAATACATGACTAGGAATTTCTAGACTAGCTAACGCTTGATGCTAAGACACCACTAAAATCTTCTAGCTCAAGTTTTGTTTAGGTTTAACCCCGTCGAAACGTTCGAGGAGATGATAGAACATGAAACGTTGGTCTTCTCGTACTTCATGTATCAAACTTTCAACATGTTGACAATGATAGCAATCTTTGTCATGGCTAGGTAGTGGTGGTGGAAGAAATAAAATGGCTTGATGCGAAGGATCAAGTAAAGCTTGCGGAGCTTCAAATGATGGAGGAATTGGTGGAGGTGCATTTGAGAATGACTCAACCAAGAATGATGGTGGTGGTAGAGAAGTGTCAACTTCCATATGGTCGGGTGGTTGACTTTGATGATTTCTCATAATCCAAATGGGATTATATGATGGAAACGGCGAAAAGGAAGCCGGAGCAAGTGTTGACTCAACACCTTGATTTTGAACCATTATTCCTCCTAATGAGGAGAATGTTGTCGGCGGAAGCGGATGAGACGGCCTAGGAGGCAAGTCCTCTAAATTGTAGAGGTGTGGTGATGATAGTGTGGATGTAAATGAAATAGCTCTAGGAACCAATGGTGATGGTTTAGTGGAGATAATATTGCTTGGCCTAGGAGGTATGGTGGTGTTTGGCATTGGTAGTTTTGTGGGTACTATCCTTTTGGGAATTGGTTTGATTGGATGATGAAGAATTCTATCATTTGTTGGCTTGACGGGAGATGATTCGGTTGAGGAGATTTCGTGTATAACACGAGCCTTTTTCATGGGTGGTTCTTTGGTGGACAAGTTACTACTCGGGGTTTTCCTCATGATGAGATGATTTCAAGAGGTTGCAAGAGCTGAAAGTTAGGATGAGAGTGATGACTATGGAGGTCCTAACAAGGTGGTTTATAAACTAAGAGATTTGGCAAGTGCATTTAAGCTTTAAGCCACTAGGATTCATTGGAATGTGATGATTGACATGCACAAGAGTCAACTTCAAAGGTTGCACTGATCTAGGAACTCATTTAAGATGAGATGGAGTGTTTGAGTTAGGAAGATGAGTTGAAATGATTGTTTTAGCAAGATTTGACCTATACTGTCATCCGGATCCCACGGTTCCCTCCTCAGAGGGATCCGTCTAGGCTAATCCTAGGGATCCGTCTCTCAGCAGCTATGAAAGAGTGGAAATGATGTTTCTAAGATCTAAGACCTATATCATCTTGAGTGTTTCAGTCCTCCTAAGTGTTTTAAATGAAGGGATGCTTGAGTACTTGAAGGTAATGAATGATGTAGCTAATGATTGTCATTTATGGAAGGATTTGGAACTTTCAAGAGTAACAATGGATGAGCAAGGATGACACTAAAGATTTAGAGTGTCAATTGAAGCTAAATGATCCTAGAGATCAGGTTGTGTCTTAGGATAGTGTTTTGGAAAATATCCTAGAAGCTTTAAGATGGGAAAACTAGATTTTGATCAACTTTGATAAATTTTGATGTGAGGATGATTAATGAGCAATTTTGCCATAATCGAAAGATTTCTAAGGCTATATGTGAGGGATCAAGTAGAAAATGAAGTGTGAGTTTGAGAGCGGAAGAGTAATGGGTTAAAGATGAAAAGGTTAGATCTACAAGCGTCTTAGAATGTGATCTAGGTGAGTTAAGTAGGAAGGATCAACCTATCTTGATAAGAACTTAATTTTACCTTAAGCCAGTATGTTTAGCTTAGTGTCAGGAGTTCTAAGGATATGTTTGAGATATAATTCTTGCAATTGCATCTTCTGTTTGTCGGATCCCACGGTTCCCTAAGAGTAGGGATCCGTCTAGTACAATCTTTGGGATCCACCCATCTGCTCAGCAGGACCTTTACTAAAGGTATGCAATGATCTTCACAATGCATTATATCTCAAGGATAGTCTAAAGAGAGTTCTAATACTAAGATATCAAATGTAAAATATTTTATTTCATGAAAGAAATTGGATTACATTGATAAAGCACGAGTACAGGAGATTTGATCCTATTTTGGAGTACTATTAGTTTCCTTGAGTGTTTTCGCTAGGAGGATCATTATGTGATTGATGAGTGTTGGTGGAATCAAGAATGAAGAAAGTCTTCATGAGAGATATGTTTAGCGGTTCCATCATCTTGTTCACAAGTACGTACAACGGACTTTGAAATTGAGGATGGAAGTGCATAACATTATGATAGAGGCGTGTCAAGAACATTCCATAAGGGATGAGTTTATTCTTGGAGCCTAAAGATTTGCAATTCTCCTTGCGAAGAAGTAGGCGAGATTGTATGGTTGTTGTGTTAGCAAACAGTACAACATGTGAGCACAACAAGCGGGAAGAATTTCTCGATTTCCCCTAAGACTCCAAACATTTTCACGTAGGATGAGTTCAAGAGGCTTGTACTCTTCTCGGATATCCCTTGTAAAGATAATGTTTGGATCGGAGTAATATGGTCGATGTTTGCATATTATGCGATTTAAATCTTTCGGAGAGGGTATGTGTGAACAATATGGACTATTTTCTTCACGAAAGTTGAAGAGAGAATCAAGAGACCAATCTTCGGTGAAGGCACATTATCCATGATTTGGAATCCAGAGGATGTGAGCAAAATGCCCAAGGGTTAGAGTGAACTTTTGGTTTTTGATATAAAACCAAAGAGATAGAGAGCGATCCTCGTTACGAACGAGTTCGACTTGACGGAAGAATTCCATTATGAACCTTAGACATATCTTCTCGTTGATTTCAAGAAGACATTCTAGTCCTATGGCTCGGAAGGAGGTATTGATACCTTCTTCGAATTGTAGAGAGGTGTCTACAATACGTCCTTCATGAAAGTGACGGTTTTCGAGGTTATTGAACCCACAGACATGATTGCCAGGTGTGTTGGGTTCGAGAGAGATGTTCAGAGTGTAAACGCTAGTGAGGGAAAAATCAAACTCATATTCATGCGTCATAGTTGAACCTATAGACATGATAAGTTAATGGAAGAAAATGTTTGAGATTAACCAAAGATTATCTAATGTTTTTACTAGAATTTTATTAACAATGTTTTTTTTTAACATTTAACTAACTCATGGTTTTGACATTCTAGTGGATTATTACTTTTAGAAAGATAGTGGTTTTTAATCTTGCATGAAAACTGTTTTCCAGTAGGACGGATCCCACGGTTCCTTTACAAAAGGGATCCGGCTAGTATATCTTCCGGGATCCGTGGATCTGTAGTAACAGAAACAGATTTGATAAAAACAAAGGTTTTACAGTTTTTATACCACGAAATATGTTTTATCCAACATTTTCTTTTAGCATGCATACATGACTTCTAATGTATCACGAAAAAATATAAAACATATAAATCAAAAGAAGTGACAAACATATTATGATAATAATAACCTAGATAAGCTAGATCATTAATAATATTGCATTTCAATACTAAGGATGATACAAAAGATTGGGTATATAACCCCAATATAGATTAACAACACAAAGTAAATGTCTCCGTATGTGAACTTCATCATAGGGAACACAAGTGCGATGAGTTTTAGAGCGATGAGCACGAGTGCGATGTAAACCATGTTGATGACGGATCTTCTTGGTTTCGGTTGAGATGGAATGAGGAGGAAGATGAAGTTTTTGAGTGAGAGGAAATTTTTGAAATTGGAAGATTTGAAAAAGTGAGGATTTGATAGATAGGTCGACGGTGGGAGTTTTTATAGGGAAGGAGGAATTTTTGAAATTCGTGTTTTTGTTTTATTATTGGATTAAAAGAAAAACAAAACAAAGTTTTATAAACCACGACTTTAGACGAGAAATAAGACACGTATGTAAGAAAAAAAAAGGCTTCCTAATGAAGCTTCATGTAACCATGTAATTTGCACAAAAGATAATCATATAAATACCTAAATAGGTATACTTAATTATCAAGCAAAGTAAAAAGAAAATCATACCTCTAGCGCACTTAGGAATGTCTTTACAAATGACACAGCAAATGTCACTTAGACTATTCCCGCTCCTTTGCGTTTAAGATACCTTCTTATGGAAGGTATTCTTGTTACCAAGCGACTCCTAAAGCTTGGTGGGTATGAGCTTTGACTAATCAACATGACAAAGAAGATTAGTGAAATTAAGTAAAAAAAAAATAAAAAGAAATGTTGTTATCAACTCAACATCCAAACATATAGTTTTAAAAAAAAAACATGGTGTTTGTTTTTATGAAAAACCTTCTTTGTAGTTTTCAATTAACTATGGATCGTATCAAGTTTTTAAAGTACAATATACTTCAAGAAACTTGGTAACGAAGCTCTGATGCCAATTGTGGAAAACTAGAAGGGGGGTTGAATAGTTTTACCAATTAAAACTTCCTTTTAATCTATTTAGATCGACTTATGTCAATCTATTTGGATGTGTGTGTTGGATGTTGATAAACAAGCATATAAAGGTAAGTAATGAAAAGATAAGAGTAAGAAGCACAAAACCACAACACGAGTATTTATAGTGGTTCGGCTACAAGGACACCTTCCTTGCCCTACTCCCCTCCCCGAGTCACCTACTCGAGAGTTCGTAATCACTACACCAATCTCCTTATGGGCGGAGTAGTGGTTCGGCTACAGGGACACCTTCCTTGCCCTACTCCCCTCCCCGAGTCACCTACTCGAGAGTTCGTAATCACTACACCAATCTCCTTATGGCGGAGAAGCTTTCACAACGTCGCCTACCCTTTTTCCGGTGCTAGGCTAACCACCGGGTTCTTTCACTCCAAGGTGAACCACTCCTACACAACGTCGCCTACCCTTTATAAGGTACTAGGCTAAGTACCTAGTTCTTTCACTCCAAGGTGAACTACACCTTCACAACGTCGCCTACCCTTTATTAGGTACTAGGCTAAGCACCTAGTTCCATTGCAATGGAGGAACTACTACCACACTACACCAACGACTAATCCCAAAGGAGATCTACTCCTTTATAACATCATCAAAGATATCAATATCCTTGGATCTAATACTAGTCTATCTTGTACATCGAAACACACCATATCGAATGTACATCTAAGGTACCTTTCCCTAATACCTTTGACTAGATCTACAAGACATCTTTCACTAATGTTTTGTGTCTTCACTTCTAAGCACCTTTCACTAATGCTTCTTTGTCTTGACTTCTAAGCACCCTTCACTAATGCTTATTGTCTTGACTTCTAAGCACCTACCACAAAAGCTTATCCTATAGACGATAGATACCCTTCACTAATATCTTCGTCTTGACACTTGAGACATCTTTCACTAATGTCTTCAACACTACACTTCTTTGAAGAAAGAAAGAGATCATCAACAAGAGGACTTCAATAGCCTTGATGATGAGGAAGCATGGCAACTCATGGACTTGAGCTTGCTCGACTTCAAAGGTGGTGATCTTGCCTTTAAGAGGAACCTAGAAGATCACAAAAACAAAACTACAAACATAGATCTCTTGGATCTAAGGTTAGTGAGATTTAACTTAGGGGAGAAAGTGTGTTAGAAAGGGATTGAAAGGGGTGAGAAACAATGAAGAAATGGCTCACTATTTATAGAGGAAAAACCTCTACTGTTCCCCGGATCCCACGGATCCCTACCACAAGGGATCCGGCTAGCACAAAGCTAGGGATCCGTGGTACGCTCCTCTTTGCCCATGGGTATTTTTGGTTATGGGTCATGGGTTATGGGTTGATCCATGGTTTTCTTTCTAGATTCAATGTATCTTAAGGATACAATGAACTTGGTTAAGTGGTATAAGTAAAACCATGGGTTATGGGTCAAAACCATTTGCTAGTTTTTACCTATTTAGTATATACTTGTTTTTACCCATTTTAGTATATACTTGTTTTTTACCCATTTTAGTGTATACTTAGTTAAGTATATGTTATCCCAATATGTAAACACTAGTTGTTATACATATGTATATCTAAAGCATAAAATCACTTATACTAGTTTTAGTGTTTTATGTGAAAGCGTAAGTGTATTAGAAAACTATTAGTTCAAACCATTTACGTATTTTATTTGTTTCGTTAAAGTGATCTTACTTTTGTTATCGACAAAACTTTAGAAGATCGTAAAATATAAATAAATGTTTTTACGGCTTATTTGTATTAACAATCAAGTTAATTGCATGCATGTATGGTTTTTAAGAAACAAGAAGTTTCTCGGCTTGTTTTTTGCCAATAAAGTGACGGTTAATATTTCATAATCCACATGGCCATGCCTCTTTAAATGATATTAGGCGAGTACTCGTGTCTGGTGGCAGTGTTCATAGCGGCAGACATTTATTTTTTAGGTTCTGTCTAGCATGCAAATTCGGTAGTTATGTTGATGCATCAAGAAAACATTATTTCAAGAGTAAAATAGAAGCCTTTTAGGTGTTGACTTAAGTCACAAGAATTGGAAAGTCCAAATTGAAAGGTTTATCGTTTTTAGTACCGGGATTTGTAGTGTTGCGAAAGTTATTATGGAAAAGAATTAGTTTGTTGAGAATGTGAATGTTGGTATTTATTTTTTATTTTGTTTGTGAGTATGTGTAGGGTATTTTGTAGGGTGTGTTTTATAAGTGATTATTTTAATAAAAGGTGAAGAGAAGTTGACCACTACGTGTGAAAAATGAGAGTGTGAGAGGGTAGTGAAAGAAGAGAGAAAGTTGAGGTATCGCTGATGTGAAAGGTGAGAGGGTACCACTTCACTTTAACCACTACCTTTAGTCTAATAGAAATTGATGATGCGGGTATCATTCACATTCTCAACAATGTGATGGAAAGAAGATACATGTGTATTCTGTGTGATTGTTTTCGTGGATCAATTTTAATCAACGTTTCAAAAACTTACACGTCCTACTCCTTCCAAACAAATAATTCCCAAAAGTAACGTATCGTCCTCTTTAGAGAGTGCGCAAACCATATGTTATAAGGCATTTTTTTGGACCTATAACACTGGCAACTGCATTGTTGGTTGTAAGCAATTTATAGGTGCACATATTATAAACTTAAAGCATGTTATCCCGTTTTATTTTTAGTGTAAAAGCAGAATGAGTGGTTTCCAAGACGGCAAACAAGCTTTCATTTCAACCAAAAGGGGCATGTTCAAGTTAATAATTAAATGGTCTCAATCATGGAATTAATATCCCGGTAAAGGGTAAACAATCAAGTTCATTCTTAACGTCCATCTTGTGTCAAAGTGAGAAATAAACAGGCGGGTGATTACAACATAATTTGATCATCATGATACTTTTTAGAAATCTTGTTTTTAAAATTTTACGACAAATTCACTTTGTATAACAAAGCAATGGTTATGGTCACTTTCCGTATCAACTAATGATGGTAACATGATTTAATCATCATGATACATTTGAAGCAACCAACCAAATTTCCTTTGATCGGGTTGGAGAAAAGAGAAAAAACGAGTACCCGACTAGTGATCAATAAACTTTAGATTTCTATCCTGTTTATTTGGTATTTTTCACTCTTTTGTATATTGTTGCCATTGTATGAGCAAAAAGTGAGGTTTGTATTTCCTTATGTTTTGTGCATCCGCCCTTGGAACAACCTTATGTACCATCATTCATGTCCTTCTGAGACCTTAATCGACCTGCAAATATTATATCAAAGACTTTGAGATCTTTCAAAACGGATACAAGATTTACTTTTAATGGATATATCATACCATCAAAATACTAACTTGGACATAATTCATGTCATGCGCAAGTGAATTATCTAAGATCAGAATGAACTATTTCATGTTGTGGGCAATCAAAATTATTTGCTAGCGATAAGAAGTAGGGTAGGAGTCTTGATATCATACATTTGAAGTAAGTGAAGTGAATGAAAAGGCAAAAAAGTTTGCCCAATTTCTAAACACACAATCAAAATAGTACATAAATCAAATTAGACAAGAAAGTAAAGTTGCAAAACAACATTGACCATGTCTAAGTTCAGAAGCTATTTATTTATAACTATGGCTTAGTTCATATGTAGAAAGTGGGAAAAAATGAAAAACAAAGCACTGTTGCTAATATGATATCTGTTATCCACATGTATTAAGAGTTCTCTTTAGAAAAACCCACTTTTCGGCCTTCCATTCTCTTCTTTTGCCTGTGACATAAATATCTCTCATTTCCAAATAAAATGGCAGGTTGTAATGAACAAATAATAAAAAGATAGGAATATGGAAGTAATATTAACATAGCTTGTTTGTTTATTAACAATTTAAGAACAAATATATCCGCATAGAAACACAAGCATTTCTAATAAAAAATTCCTAACAAGAATGATAACGCTTACACAGCGCGTTCGGGGTCAAAGGAACTTCCTTTTCGTCGAGCAAGTTTTTCAACACCCTAGGCAGTGAACCTAATCGTTGTAGTGTAGTATTAGGGTAAGCCACGAGAATTGATATCGTTCTCTAGGGGAATAGGAATGCTAGTGAGAAGTTACTACGCTAAGGTTGGGGTTGAGGAAGATTATTTTTTATCTTTTTATATTTTTTTAGGAAATGGAAAGGTACGAATCTCGGGGTTTAGATTTGGGGGTTGGTATTTCTACCGATTACTTCTACTTATCTAATTATCTAATCTAAGGCAGTGTAGTCTATGTCTATTGTTGTGCGCTCGTATGATGATTAAAAATGTATTTGCTTAGGTTTTATTACTCCCTAGTTATCTCCTATTGGTGGTTGAATTGTCACGTCCTTATTCTTAATCGCGTTGTGTTTCTAAGGTCGTAGGGTATGCGTTTATCCCTAGCTCTTTGAAGCTACCAAAGGTTAATGACTACAAAATCTCTAGGATTTATAAACTTAACACTAAGGTATTCTTTGGATGTATAGCCTACAATTACTCTAGGTGATTATAAACTAAGGTTCAACAAAGATTAATCAAGCATTAACAACACAATGAATGACCTATCGCAATTCTAGGTCAATCACAACTAAGATAAGAGACAACCAATCAATATTCAATAACTAAGTTTCATATTACCTAAGCAAACACACAAATAAATTAGCCGGACATGGAGAACATGAAAGCATACACACAATCAATTGAAGACATAATTGAATTAATGAAGTAAAACACTTATCTTGATGTAAGATAGGGTATGGAACCCTAAAATACTGTACAAGACAACCTTGGTTCGGTTTAGGTTTTTACTCCACAAAACTACACTCTGAAAACTAAAAAATTTGGTTTCTATATATAAGGTTACAACTGCGACGGCGTCACCCTTTAGTTTGTGACGCCGTCGGGTCGCCGTCATTAGGGTTTCGTCTTGGCCACGTTATCATTGTGACGGCGTTACCTTATGTCCGTGACGCCGTCGCCTTGAGTCTCTGACGCCGTCTGGATCAAATCTAGGCCGTCTGAGCTGCGACGCCCTACTCTTTTAAAACCTGATGCCGTCACTTGTAAATAAGCAATTTGGCTACTGTGTCGTCACAAAACTTGTTCTGACGGCGTTACAAGTATAACCTGATGCCGTCCCCTTCAGTTTCAGCAGCTTGAGTGTCTCGATTCTTGACTTTGGCCATTTTCTTCGTATATTCGCGCCTTTTCGTCCGAATAAGTGTCATTCCAGCAATTTGCCTTTAAGATACCTAAAAAGTGAAAAGGAACGATATTAAGTAATAACGGATACAAAAGTGATCAAATAAGGGCTTAAACGACCCCTCAAAAAGGTATATTTTAAAACTTTGTCAAATATCCCTACACTTGGTATTTGCTTGTCCTCAAGCAAATGTGCTTTTAGCCAATTGATTTATAAGTTAGAGGTCATGAAGCAATAGTTTAGAACGATCCACAACACATATAAGCCCCGCAAAAGTCATAACAAGCACGGAAATTACATACTAGCACCTCACATGGGGTGTTTGGATACTCACATCTCTCGGGTGTATATGAAATATAATAAGTTGGAAATGGTAGATAAACACTCATTAACAGGTCCTAGTACATAGATTACCATAGGCTTGAGACTAGATCAAACCTCCATCGCTTCGGCGTAAGCACCTAGTAAAAACTATCCAAGAGGTCTTTTAAAGGGTTGTAATGATAGGCTGACGGTAGGGAAACAAAGGGTTTGGTGGGATAGGTGATTTAGTGGTGGCAAGTCAAAAATCTTTATGTTGCAAGCATGCGAAGAATGGCGTTGCTAAGCCAAGATTCGACACTCTAAACTCTAGATAACTAAAATAAACAAACATAAATTTAAAGATAGATGTAGGATGGTAGCCCGTATGTTTTTTTTGAACACTCTATTTTTTTCTTTTTCTCTTTTTTCTATTTTTTTTCGATTTTTTTTTCATACACTTTTACTCCACCATCCTCTACGATAACATCAACATGATAGGGATTTATAGGCACATCCCTACACTTGAGTTTTTATTACTCTAACACTAATTTGACCCGAATTGAAAAGATCAAAACACTTGGAGTACATTATTATGCAAATAAAGGGAATTTGAATTTCACGTTCCCTTCCCGTCATTTCATAAAGTTTAACTTTTCCCATGAGTCCCAATCGTCCCAAAACTGTGTACAAAGGATATGACTCGACTTAGCAACTTATGCAAGCAACTAGATAATTGAACTAAGGGTTTAGTGTGATAAGAATAATGCACTAAAAGTGAGTGCATACAAGGTAGGCTAAGGCGATTTGGGTGTACATTTGGGGGTGGATTGTAAACAATGCTCTTCATTGATATTCCGGAAAACCAAAACATCACGAGAACCGCGAAAAGGATAGGCTCTGAGGGGTTAACTAGGGGTATCGTGTACTAAAGATGAGTACAACGTAAGGGTGTAGGGGAATTACTCAACCGATGTGGAAGAAGTAATTATATTACAGGTATCAAACAAGGGTTATCCTAATGCCTCTTATCATTTAGTTATTCCTAACTACACAAGTGTAGTCTTACTAGCGATCTCGGAATGCATCACAAAACAAGTTCTAGAATCTATTATACTACCGGTTCACACTCTAAGCATTAAAGATGAATGCTTTAATTCCTACTAATCTAAGGGCGATCCTCACATTTTGGGTGGAATTTAAGTGGTAAAGGGTTTTGTGCTAGTCATATAACTTCCTATCCATGAGACGCTTTATTAAGACTAATGGCCCACTCCTACATGTCATGAAAAATTTTAAATTTGGTGCCAAAATTACCCTAACCGATATTTCTCATGGTTTATTACATAAATGCAATTGGACAAAGCAAATAATCAAGGATAAGCATAGTTTCAAAGTTTCCGTTTTCTTTTCCCTCCGTACACTTAAACTGAACATTGCCCCTAATGTTCCCCGAAAGTATCAAAGTTATGATAATGGAAGGTAATAAAAGACGAAAGAAACTAATACTCCCCTGATTAGCTCGGTAGGATCCGTGTGAAGTGGTGGTTACATCTTTCTTCAAGAAGAACGTTTGCGTTAAAAGCTCCTTCTCATCTTATGTATTTTCTTCTTGGTAAATTAAACCTGCACACTTGAAGAAAACAAACGAAACCTTCGCGTAAAATCGGCGGTAACAATATATATAAGAATCTATTAAACTAGGATATAATGCTTGTTGAATGGATGTTTACAGATTTTCTGGAAAATTAAGACTTGGAAAATTAAAAAAATTTATAAGTAGCTCAGAAAACGAGAAAAAGTAATCAGTTGTTTTTGCTCCTTCCTGTCGCCGTCAGGTTGCGATCCTGACGCCGTCAGGTTATCCTGACAGAAACTGGTCTGCGATTTTCTGGAAAAAATTCTGGAAAATTTACATCTTTAGAATCTGGAAAAATTTCCTGCAAAACATCCATTATGACTCGATACAAGCATTTGACTCGAACAAACACACATGTATATCTTTTAATTAATTGTAATTCTCATGTTTACATTTCTTTTGAAAACGTGTGTAATCCTCCCTACACTTATCCCTTATGTAAAATACCTTTATATGTAATTAAGACGAGGTTAAAGACAAAATAAAGCAATTTTACAAATTTAAACATGAGAATAAACAATCAATAAAAGATACACGACACACACACAAGCAAACATTTAAGCATGGGTTGCCTCCCACGAAACGCTTTTCTTTATTTATGAGTCTTGTAGCTAGACTCGAAGTCGTGCCCCTATGTGGTCTCGTGTACGCTTACGTGCCCATACCTATGCCATTCCAAGGTTTTCTCATTCTTTTTGTAATCATCTCCTAACTCTAGGCATTTTTTGTAATACCTCTTAGTTTTCTCATATGGGTACCTAAGTCCACTTTGCATATCCCTTTCACTAAGCAATGGAATAGTAGTCATTCTATTACACGCCTCAATATCCTTGTGTTTAAACCTAGGATGAGCACGTGGCATTTGGTAGACAAAGTCTTCAACTTCATCAGAGAATGTAATTAGACCATCAATCATCCGTTCATTCAACCTAGTCATTCTCTTGAAAGGTTTTCCAAAAATTACTTGAGTGAGGTCCTTATCAATAAATTCTCCTAAGTTTTCTAAGACCATGAACTCTACCAAATAAGCAAAACTTCCAACAAAACACATGCAAATGAGTGACTGCTTCAACAACGTTGTTCCCTTGATAAGTTAACTCATTGACCTTGATTTTATTGTATTGGTTCCTTGAGATTAAGTTCAAAGGCAAGAACGAATTC
The DNA here is from genome assembly GCA_019973895.1 of Chrysanthemum seticuspe. Taxonomy (NCBI): domain Eukaryota; kingdom Viridiplantae; phylum Streptophyta; class Magnoliopsida; order Asterales; family Asteraceae; genus Chrysanthemum; species Chrysanthemum seticuspe. Next base: position 140,676,039 of record BPTQ01000008.1, read on the forward strand.
AAGTAAGCATCGAATCCTTCTAATTCTACACCTAGGGTCAAAACATTGGGAGGGGTGTTCTTCCATTTCAAAACTAACTTCATCAATGACCTCCCCGTTGTCAAGTGCTTCACCATAATCAAATTCCTCATCGGAATCTGAGTCATAAAAAGGACTTTGTTGTTGCCAATCATTATGCCCTAGGTGATTTCCAAAGTGGTGAACGGGTGAAGGGTTTTGCGGGATTGCGTTCTCAATTTCGGGATTGGGTAGAGGATTAGGGGCTGGTAGTGTGAAGAATCTTCGACGGAAGATACGTATCATGGTGAGTGATAGGTTTTACGAACAAAGGTCACGAAGAACGGGGATAGACTACGAGGAAGCTAAAAATGGGAAACAAGCTTACTTGATAGGAATCAAGCAAGGAAACCTAAATGAGGTGGACTCCTAAGTAGCTATTCTATTCCCCGGCAGCGGCGCCAAAAACTTGATAACGCTTACACAGCGCGTTCGGGGTCAAAGGAACTTCCTTTTCGTCGAGCAAGTTTTTCAACACCCTAGGCAGTGAACCTAATCATTGTAGTGTAGTATTAGGGTAAGCCACGGGAATTGATAACGTTCTCTAGGGGAATAGGAATGCTAGTGAGAAGTTACTACGCTAAGGTTGGGGTTGAGGAAGATTATTTTTTATCTTTTTATGTTTTTTTAGGAAATGGAAAGGTACGAATCTCGGGGTTTGTATTTGGGGGTTGGTATTTATACCGATTACTTCTACTTATCTAATTATCTAATCTAAGGTAGTGTAGTCTATGTCTATTTGATAACGTCTAAAATGAACATGTTTTTAGTAGCGTTATTGTCAGTTTTGTGCATGATATTCGGCTATATTTACTCATAACTGTTGCAAAAGTGCAAAGATGCGTCTTGTGTATGTATATGTAGCCAGGTATTGCGAATATTGAAGAAATGAAGTTTTTATGCACATTTGGAAGATTCTAAAGGAAGGAAGTTGAGATTGGAAGCTTGTGGACTCAATGATATGGAAGCGTAGTGATTTCGAAGCATCTACAGCAAGGAAAGATCAAGTTTGGCTTTGGAAATCATCAACGTAAGCAAAGAATGAAGCGTAAAGGGAAAAGTCAGCAAAAAGTCAAAAGGAGCAAAACCCAGCCGCTCGGTCGCAACCCGCAACCGGATCCGGCTGGGCTAATGGTCAAAACCATGACCGATTCGGTCGACATAGAAACCGATCCGGTTTCTGGCTCTGCAGTTACACAATTCGCATTTATTGTTGTCTTAACTCCCCATAATCATTAGAGTCCGATCATTTCTTGATATTAACTTGGAGAGAACGTTTTTTGGGCAGTTAAGCAAGTGCTTTGGCTATTTAAAGGACCTAGTACTTGTATACTAAGTGTGACACAACCAAAAGAGTATTAGTTTACACCAAAACTCATACTTACCCATTTATCTCAACCCAAAAGCTTAGTAGTTACTGGAAAACGTCCAGAAGCAAGGAAGGAACCATTCTTGTCCATTGTTTTGGTAGTTTGGAGTTGTGCGGTGATCCTAGGTGATTGGAGGCGCGTGGTTGCTACATTCCACGATTTCTAATTCTTGTAATCACAAAAGATTAGGTATTCTATGAACTTTGTTATGGAAATCTATTCTCTTGAATTGTTTGAATTACTTTGTTATGACTTGTGTTTAGATATGATTGTTTTCATGGAGTAGTTTGTGTTATACTTGTGTGTTGGAATGTGATTAATCATAATAATGTTCTCAAAATGTGATGCATGTATATATGATCTTGTTTAAATGAGTTTGTTGGAAAAATACTAGTCTTGGATTGATTTGTCAATAAAACATGTTTTAAGAAAAAGGACCGAAAGGATTTCTCTTGTGTTTTATTCCAAAAAGTGTTGTGACAAACTAGTATGGGGATATGGTGATTGACAACCACCATGTTTTGCTTATTAAAACAAGACTAGGAACGTTTTCATCACGAAGGGTCGAAAGATTCGTAAGAACAAATTTAATGAGAACATGTTGCAAACAAATGGAATTTTTATAGGATAATCATTGGGATAAGGACCGAAAGGATTACCTAAATGTTTTTGTTCTTAGAATGATTTTTACAAACAAATACCATGGTTGGGGAATCATTTGCTTATGATTTGTGCATCATACTAAGAGTATACACCAAACCTTTATGAACA